>SNQJ01S0171697.1:0-20500 GCA_010110895.2 Picea sitchensis
ATTGTATCAAAGCATTCTTATATTAATTCAAATGCTTCTATACATGGTATAAAGAAACAACAACTATTTGCTCACACAAATTCTACAATCTCTATTCTTGTCTGCTCTCTTTCTCTACTGCCTTACTTCTCTACTGCTTTGCTTAGAAATTGCAATGAGAATCCCACAATACCTACGAGGGAGTCATCTTGAGTCTTCTCTCCTACAACCTTAAGATATATTATCGAAATTAAGACTACCATCTACTTTACATTGATTACATTAAATGATCACAACCGACAGATGAGAGAGAATCTATCTATATTACAATCCCAAGATATTAAAAGAAATTACATCTTCCATCTATCACATTAATGGTTCATCTTTTGAATTTCAAAATGTCTTCAAAATGCGCGTGGGTGCATATCCAATTGTCCTCCACTCATGCTTGTTGGTGATGCTCCTGCATTAGGTTGCATCAACTTCAGGAGAGGTATAGGTGGTGGAAAAATTGACTCTAGACTGGAAGGGAGATGGATTTGGTTTACAATCATCCATTTGAAAGCATCGAAGAAGGTCACAAGCATACTTAGACTGGGAAAGAAAAATTCTTTTATGGGTTTGCAAAACTTGGAGGCCAAGGAAATAGTGCAAAAATTCTAAGTCTTTCATTTCAAATTTCTTCTTAAGGCTGGTTTTCACATGGTTCAAAAGTTTTGAGTCACTACCAGTAAGGATAAGGTCATCAACATAAAGGAAAAGGATTATGAGATGGCTTCCTAATTTCTTGGTATAGACATTAGGATCATAATGGCATCTAGAGAATCTGGTGGCAATAAGAAAGTTTTCCATTTTGGCATACCAAACTCGGGGAGCTTTCTTGAGACCATAAAGAGATTTCTTAAGGTGACAAAGAAGGCTAGAGTTATTCTGGACATAGCCAAGAGGTTGTTCCATGTAGATTTCTTCTTGCAATTCTCCATGCAAGAAGGCAGATTTAACATCCATCTGATGGACCTCCCATTTATGTGAGGTAGCAAGGGAAAGAACAAGGAAGATGGGATTCATTTTGGCTATAGGGGCAAAGGTTTCATTATAGTCAATTCCTTCAACTTGGTAAAATCCTTTGGCAAGTAACCAAGCCTTGTGTATTTCAACACTTCCATTTTATGCATACTTAGTTCTGTAGACCTATTTACATTTGAAAAATTTTCTTCCTTTTGGAAGAGGTACAAGATCCCAAGTATCATTTTCCATTAAAGAATGATACTTTTCATTCATTGTTGTATCCCAATCTGGATGAACTGAAGCTTCTGCAAATGTCTCTAGATCATGAGTTTCTGAAACTTGAGCCAAAAGAGAAGAGGCTTGATGGAAATGTGAATGTGTTCGATGCTGATCGGAAGGATCACCGACAAGATCACCAACTTCTTCTCATGTTGAACATACCCATCTAGGAAGTGGTGGAGCTGGTGTTGGTTCAAGTTCAAAGGAATCATCTAGAGGAAGGTGAGTAGGCAGAGGTGGATTTTCATCCTCACTGTCATCATCCGAAGAAGAAACCAGAACATAAGAAGGCACAAACGTTGAACATGGATCTCAGGCCGAAGAAGTCACAACCACCGAATTAGGCTCATAGGCCAAAGAAAGTACAAACATTGAATTAGGCTCGCAGACAAAGATATTTTCATCAAATTTAACATCTCTTCTAATAATAATTTCATTACAATGTGGTTGAAGAAGTCTATAACCTTTGACATCTTCAGAATAACTGACAAATATGCACTTATCACTTTTAGGTTGCAATGCTTTCCTTTTCTCATCAGGAATGTGAGCCCATGCTATACTACCAAATACACAGAAGTGACTTACATATGATTTAATTTTAGTCCAAGCTTCTTCTGGTGTTATATTTTTAAGAGCCTTTGTAGGAGTGTGATTGACTATGTAATTTGCACATTTGATTTCTTATGCCCAATAATTTAGACTTAATGCCTTAGATTGGATCATACAATTACCCATTTCTTTTAATGTGCGGTTCTTTCTCTCAGCAATTCCATTTTTTTGTGGTGTATATTGAACAATGTGTTTCATTTGGATGCCCTGTGTAGTGCAGTAACTTGTAAAATTATTTCTCACATATTCACCTCCATTATCTTCTCTTAACCTTTGAATTTGATGTCCATATTGATTTTCTACAAGGGCCTTGTAGGCCAAAAACTTGTCAAAAACTTCGCTCTTAAGTTTTAAGAAGTAAACCCAAGTACGCTTGGAAAATTCATCAATGAAAGTTAAGAAATAATTGCACCCCAAAAAATAAGGATAAGAAAGTGGACCACACAAATCACTATGAACAAGCTGCAAAGTGCCTGAGGTGTGCCAAGAGGCACGTTTGTCAAAATTGTCCTGATGATGTTTGTCGAGAACACAATCGACACAAACACCATCTCTTCATGAAACAGGAGGAAGACCAGTCACCATATGTTGATTACATAGTTGTTGCAATGAACGATAGTTTAGATGACCAAACCACTCATGCCAAAGTTTTCTCAAGTCATCGCTATGAGCAACAAAAACAGATGAAAAATATGATGACACAAAGTTGTCAAACTTATACAACCTGGTAATATCATCATCAATTCGAGTTGCAAGAATATGCTTAGGATATTTTAGATACTTGATTACAACTTGGTGAGGTGAAAACTCTACGGTTTTACCTTCGCCTAAATGAGTGATTTGANAAAGTGCCTGAGGTGTGCCAAGAGGCACGTTTGTCAAAATTGTCCCGATGATGTTTGTCGAGAACACAATCGACACAAACACCATCTCTTCATGAAACAGGAGGAAGACCAGTCACCATATGTTGATTACATAGTTGTTGCAATGAACGATAGTTTAGATGACCAAACCACTCATGCCAAAGTTTTCTCAAGTCATCGCCATGAGCAACAAAAACAGATGAAAAATATGATGACCCAAAGTTGTCAAACTTATACAACCTGGTAATATCATCATCAATTCGAGTTGCAAGAATATGCTTAGGATATTTTAGATACTTGATTACAACTTGGTGAGGTGAAAACTCTACGGTTTTACCTTCGCCTGAATGAGTGATTTGATATATTTATAGAAGGTTACAAGAAAGACTTGGAACAAATAATACATCATTGAAATGACCATTTTCTACTTGAACCGTTCCAGATCTTTCAACAATGAGAGATCTATCATCATCAAAAAATATTTTCTTAGTGTTACATTCATTTAGAGAAGACAATATGTCTCTATCCTTAGCCATATGATAAGATTCTCCAGAATCAATAAGCCACTCATCAGAGGTAGAAGTAGAAGTTGTATTGAAGGAGAAACCAAAAACTGAAAGTGCATGTCCATGAGAAGAAGAAGAAGAAGTAGAATCAATATTGTCGTTGTACTTCTTCATCACTACTTCTAAAGCTTTCATCTTCTTGAAACATTTGGACTCATCATGACCATCTTTATCACAAAAGTTGCAATGCCTGTCGATTTTCTTATTTTTATATTTTACTCCTTTGTCTCCATTAGGAGTGGAAGCTATCTGAGTGGGTCTGGGACCCTTATATTGGTTGTTGTGGTGGAGAGGATGTTTCTTCTTGGGATTCTTGGGTTTATCTTTCTAATGGACAACTAAGGCTTTGTTGAAGCTACCTACAGTGTTGATCAATCCAAGTTGTACTAGCTTATCTTTCTTTGTAATCAAAGCATCACAAAAGCATGGATGATTTTAGGGGCTAAATTTCGCTCATGGGCTAATTTTCCATGGTTTTTCCAAAAACGAGATTCGCTATTTTAAAAATTATTCGCCCAAATTCTATAGGATAAAATTATTTTACCTTAAAAATAGCCAAAATTTTATAAAAACTATATAAAATTCTTATAAATTTGAATATTTTTACAAAAATATCTCTAAACATTTATAGTTGGCATATGAAGGATTAGTAAGATTCTCCAAGGTTTCTACATTTTAAAACAAATTTCCATCCTTAAAATCATCCCTACACAAAAGTTCTCAAGCCTGGGTTTTTTATAAGCTGCCCCTAGAGCCTCTTGCATGGCATAAAAGGTAGATACAAACACATAATATGCACTACCTAGCTTAGAAAGAATAATATAGATGCAATAGTATTCTTCTATCTTTATCTTACATTCTTCACATAAAGTTCTGAGTGTTTTAAACTTAGATAGATAGTCTTTAGTGCAAGAAAAATCATTTGGACTTAAAGTCAGTACATGATTTTCTAACTGTTGTACTCAAATAATATTATGTTTACCAAACATAGATTCAATCTAGTCCAAAGCTTCTTTGGGTTGATCAATTGATTGAAGGTGGAACCTTAAATCAGGAGAGATGGAAATTCAGATTAATGCACGTGATTTTTCATTCCTATTATCCCATTTGACTTTCTTATCAACATCAATGGGTGTTGTTTCCTTTCCCAAGGTAATCTCGTACAAGCCTTTACTTCTTAATAAATCCTCCATATGGGATTTCCATTGGAATTAGTTGGTGCTGGTAAGTAAGATATTACTTGTAGAAGCCATATTAAATATGCAGATAATATGGATTTAAAAAATGAAACTGATGATTTGAATGGAAATATCTTGAAAAGTTATGCGGTTTAAATAAAAAAATGACACTTAAAATGGACTTCGGATGCGAGAGTTATGCCCTTTCTAAAAAGACATAAACGGTAACCAAAGGACCACGTGCTGGTGTAAGTTTCTTTATGAAGTGACCCACTTTTATAAAGAGAAGTGGGGATCACTTTTACAATGAAGTTACTTAATGCAAAATAAATAACTCTAAAATAAAATATTAAATCTACTTATAGTGATTCACTTTTATACTTGAAGTGAAATACACTTTACAATTTTAGCATGAACTTTTTCAAAAAAAAGTAACAAAAGAGAGACTTGAACTCAATACATCTTACTTAATAAGGCATATTTTAACCAAATGGGCTAGGAAAACATATTGTATTGTTTCGCAAGAGGATTGAGGGTGTTTTTGTTGTTGTGGAAGACAACCTTGGAGAGCGTGCTAAAAAAATATCTTTTCACACAAGAAAAAAACTTTTGCTTCTCGATGACAATAAGGGTTATACCTCGATTACTCGGAAGATGCACCTTTTTCTATCTATTTCTAATTTTCCGAGATCACATAGGGCATGGGGAAAAGAGAATATGTAGATCTAAAAGAGTAGCAACCCGGAAACATCAGGCTTTATACCTCCGAATCTGACTGTAATGGTCATATATTGGGAAAACAGAAACCTTTTCGAGTGAAAAGAAAAGTGTTCCTGAGTGAAACGAGTGCTCCAGATGCAATGTCACAGTCCTCACAGCCCAGAAATGTAAGAAAATGATAGAAAATGGAGATGAGGTAACTTGGCTTCATGATCTCGATCTACAACATGAGTGGGTCTTCAAACTGGCTCTGATACCATACATGTATTCTAACAGAGGAAGAACAGCTTCAGTAACCACTCACATAACTAGATCAAAGATCAACACATAAATTTTTTCATGTGGTAAAACCCCTATGGGGAAATATCCATGGCCCTAGCCAACACGACCACTTGGAGCATTTTATTAATGAAAATAAAAAGATTACAGAGATATTTTACAAGAGATTTTCTCACAATCGATCATCAAAAAATGACCCTCCATGATCTTTAAATATAGATCATGGACCAATCGGGTGTTAAACCACTGATCATTGGTCGTTAAGATCGAGGAGACTATGAACTGTTAGATCACTCTATGCCAAAAACATATCGTGACCGTCAGATTTCCTAACTACAAATGCATATTAATGCATAGTAAAGAAACACACTTTTACCTAACGACACACTAGACCAAGTAGATATTAACTAACTCCTAAGTGTCTAAATATCCTAACATGAATTCAAAGAGATCAAAATGTGATAGTAGCAACAAGGGAAGGATTGCATCTCAGAGTGGGAAATATGGATTTTAAGTTTTTATTTATTTATTAATTGTTGAGAACAATTGACTTCTGAAGTTTTGGACAACATACTATTTTTGGATATATGAGTAATATATTTTAGAAATAATTTCAAATATCATTGATACCAATTGTCAAATATGAATGTGATGATGGGAGTCATAAGGAGGGATGTTTTGTTTAATTAACTAGTTGTGTTATGATTGTTAAAAACTAAAGGGAGTCACAAGGGTTCCCACCTATTAGTTATTATTTATTTAAAAACCCTTATTATGATTTATTACTTTTCCCCCTAACTAAAAGGTTGGTTGAATTTTAGTTAACTTAACTAATGAAGTAGTTCAACTACTTCAACAAATTCTAATTTTCTTAAAGGCAAAAGAAAAGGGAGGAACAAGAGGAGAATAGAAGGAGAAGCATACCAAGGTTTGCTCTTTGAGTTTTGTTGAGATAATTCAGTTTTCATTCATTCCTTAATTCATTAGAAGCCTAATTATTTTTTTATGATAGCAAGGTCCTATTGTAGACAACAAGGATCAATGATGAATTACATCATCCAAACATTTGTTTTTGAGAGGTGTTGATCTATCTTTGATAGTCTGTGTAGACTTGTCTTTTTGTGAATTAGTTTTCATGACTGACAAAGGTTATTGTGCAAATTTTAGTGGGCAACAATTTGTGGAAAGTTGATCCATCTTTTCAATTTCAGTTTTTGATTTTCTATTAGAAGTCCTTTTGTATGTTTCATCGGGGACATCTAAGTTTGACTTTGGTCCAAAACTTCCCCAGGAAATTTTGTAAAGAGAACGATTCTTTGATGAATTGGAATGAAATAAAGGATTTTTTTATATCTCATATGTGTTGATTATTGATTTGGTGTCTTAACTTCTGTCTCTATATTTATTTCAACATCTGATATGTTCAGAAAATTACATAAAAATTGATTTTTTCAACAAGCTTTTAATTATAAAAAAAACAACCTAAGCAGTGGTAAACAATACTTTTGAATTAGGATATCAATTTTGATGGCTATAAACATAGGGTGATATTCTCGTCTATGTTTATTTAGCCAAGAAGGATATGAAAATGTTTGAGTAAGATCATTTCATATATTTTCCTCAAAATTTATTTGGCGACCATACTGGGGATATCTTCAATATATCTATGCTTAATTTTTATGCTTGATTAGTATCGAATACATTTATTTTTCTGATATTCATTCTTTGAATGTTTTATTTCTTAATGATTGTGCATGTTTCAAGGTAGCCCAATATTGAGCCTGGTCTTCAAGATCAGACCAACATTGCTTTGAATTTGTTCAACATCATTTTAGACATTGCCAATACTAGTGTTGAGCTCAATCATTCATGGGTAGCAATTGAAAAAGATATTAGTGCGCAAGAACATTGGGAAGCTAGACATAGACAACCTAGAAATTAGTAGTAATTTTTTTGTTTCTTCATTTTTGGCCTTACTTTCATGTCTTTAGACTCTCGTGTTTCTAGAAGAAGAAGAGACTTATCACCTTAAATAAATCCTATTACTGAAATAGGAAGAAGGAACATTGTGTTATTGACCCAAAAAACTGATCTAAGGAGAACTTTGTGTGATTCATCGAGTTTGTCTTTCTCTCCCTCGCCTATCATCCACAAGATGGCATATAGGGGTGGCTTTGGTGCCACTAGAAGTGCTTCCTCCTCTTAGTATTTAGCTTCGTCAGTGATTGGTAGCTTATATAGCCACCATTTTCCTGTCCAATCTACCACAAATCCCACTAAAGGCATTAAAAAGTATAGGATTTTTTAGTTTGAAGAAGATGCCACAACCACACCGTGGCATGTGTCCTCTCCTCTTAACCTAGCACCTACTACTCATCCACTTCCTAAGTTCAAAGAGAATCTCCCTAGGTTTTCAGGAAATAACACTGTCACTACAAACAAACACCTGGTGGCATTTTCTAATGCTTATCACAACATAGGAGAAAATGACAATGATACTTGCATGCACTTATTCATCAATTCCTTATAAGGAAAGGTTGCATCCAATTTCTTTGACCTTCCTCCTAAGATTTTGTCTATTGGTTCAGATCCACCTATGGGCAATCTAAAATCCCAGATGAAAAATTACGAGAGTACAATAACATCGCCTATAAGGATGGTGAAACCATCAATTCCTTCAACTTGCATTTCACTAAGCTATACAATCAAATACCTGAACTCATTCGACCTCAGAACCAAGCCTCTTTCATGCATTACTACAATGCATTGGCTTCCCTCTATCGTCATAGGATTGATGAAAAATCCATTGATAACCTTAGTTCTTCTCTGCATTCTTGTTTTGAGTATGAAGAAAAACTTGAAAGAACATGTCTTCCCTAGGGAGAATCGGTTAAACAAATAGACATGTCTTCCCTCTTAAAGCTAGTACACTATATGAATAATCGTATGATAGCGTATGAGAAAAGGGGAAATGTCTCCCCTATAACCCCTGGAGCTTCATCCTCTACTGCACCCCCCTTTACAAACCCAATTGAAAATAATTTTCATCCCAAGGATATATTGCCTTGAAGTTGGTGTACCTTTTGCGAGGACCACCACAAGAAAGCCACATGTGAGGTAAGGAAGAGTGCCAGAGATAAGATCTTTGGTAAAAGACCAGAAACTACCATCGTTGTCCTATATTTTGCAGATCCAGAGGATGTCATGATCATTAATACTAGGAACAAATTCTATGCTCCCAAAGGAAAATATGATCCTCCCCACAATTATTCTAGCCTAAGCTCATCATCACCAGCTACTACTATTTAGGTTCCTAAGGTTCCTAACAGTCAAAGAAGAATTTCCCCTCTTGCCTCTTACAAATACAATATTCTAAATTAGTTTTCCAACATCAAAGCAGATGCCACCCTCCTGGACATGGTTGTCATCCCTGAACAATAGAGTCATCTAAAACAATTCATGGAAGGAAAGTCTTTCATTGTAGCTAACTTCTCTGAGGAGGTGAATGAAGAGGATTCGTCTATAAAAAAAGTGGGTGTACATAACTTTAGATACCTTGTAAAAAATATCCCTTTTATATCTTTTTAAAGATTATGGATAAGATCGCCCATTGTTGCCTCATTGATGGAAGTTTAGGCCCAAGTGTGATGTCAAATATTATTATGGAAGAGCCAGGCTTGTCTTATACAAATGAAAATGCGAGGAGCATGCTCTCTTATAATAGTCTATAACAAACAACCATAGGCGAGATTAAATATGGGACCTTAGTTTTGTGCACACACCCTGAAATAAGGACAACCCTTAGCATTCATGTAATTGACATGCCGACAAAAAATTACTCAATAATCTTGGGAAGAGATTGACAAGCTTTGACAGGTGGATACCTCTCACTCGACGAGACACAATTGTTCGTTCCTTGGAATCACAAAAACATTATAGTCCTTAGAGAGGGAAGGATTTCACCTTACATAGAAAGTGTTCCACAACCAAATGTGAACTATATCGAAGATGGAAGTATTTCACCTTACATGGAGAGTGTTCCACAACCAAATGTGAACTATATCGACAAGGACCTAGGTGTATTCCATCTTTGTTGAAGAAGATAATATCCCCTTGGAACATATTGATTTAGATCATGGTATGTGGAAGAATCTCCCAAAATGAATCGGTCACTTGGTTTCATTTTGTAGGTGATAGCATGGTCATCTGTAGGATTCTCTATTTGTTTTTAGATTCTTCTGGTGTCAAACTAAGGTTTTAAATTCATGCCTTAGGAATAAGTTGATCCATAAAAGTTGTTTTGTATAAAATTTTAATGAAAATATTTTCAACAGCTAACACATGCTTAAAAGATGATGTTAATGGTGAAAGAAGTGGGTTTCCAATGGTTAAGGAGTACTTTCCCCATGTTGTGCGTTAGTCACTGGTGAAAAGCTTGAAACATGTGTTTTCTTCCACGATTTCAGAATTTGAAAAGAAGACACGCTTCACACATGTCACATAATTATTATGAGGCACTGGTCAAAGAGAATGATGATGAGGATACCATTATGCATGTTTCAATTGGATATTGTGGCGGATCGTGCTCGTGATTGCATGATTCAACAATGATAGCATTGGAGATAACGAATTCACATTCATCATCACAGATAAAGGAGCAGTACCACTCACCCGATGACATCAAATCGACACTTCATATTTTGAACATGCACCGTTCACAGGTAATATGGTATGGTTCCATATTTCAATTGGCAACACCAAGAGTTTTCACCAGCCCCAAAACCTTAGCTCAATCAGGAAATTACTGTGACATTGTCTACCAATTGTCCGAGGTTTGAGTCACAGATGGCAAGGAAACAAAGTGGTTTATTGCTGAGGAAATAATTGGATAGCCTGTCATTCTTACAGTCACATCCAGATGTGTAAAAACGTTTCTCAGACGCAAGCTACATGAGTTATGTTGAAACATTACAAAATGATTGCCACCAAATAACAACTGAAGCATTTGCTAAATCATATGATGGAAACAGAGCTAGTGTGGGTTCTGTATAAATGATAGTTGATAAAGCCGCCATTGCCACAACAACCAACTTACCCAGATCAGGCCAGAGCTGGTTTAAGACAACAACAACCAAGAATTTGAATTTTAGGTTATACCTTAAGGCAAAATTCAGAGATATCACCTGGAATAAAAGCATGTCAGTTTCTCACCTGGAAGATGAATGCAGGACCTATTTAAAGGCATTCAACTCTATATCACCTCAAAAGGTAGGTATGACAAGCTAATGCTATATCATTTCAAACTTTTAGATCATTTCACAGGTAAGACCCTCCTGAATTTACCTTTCTTCCTTTACAAAATCCTAACCAAATTATGTAAAAAGATTAGAGTTGAACCTCTAAGTATGAAAAACACCCTTTGTCATTTTGGCTTGATCAAACTGATAATTCTAGAAGAACTAAGATAAAGAGGAAGGACCTGGAAACATTTTATTTTTTGGGAAGGCTTTGAGACTCAAACTCAACTCATGAATGAGCAGATGAAAGATGGAAAAAAGTAGTTAACTCCTTAGAGTAGCTCAAGGAGGAGGAGAGCTCTTCCAGGACCACCAGAGGACAGGATTTCTAGCATAAAGTCTAAAAGAGCAATGAAAAAATTATATTTTGAAACCAATTCAGAGCAGCCTACAGTAAAAATCACAAATATTCTCAATTTTCCATACACAAACTCGAAAACAGAGCTAGAAGTCCAGCCATAAAAAGCCCTGAACACTCCATGGAAAATGCACAAGACTGTGAGACTTTTACTCTCATTGATGAAGGTGAAACATCAAAGAGTAAAAAGTCAAATAAATCACAAAAAATTAAGAAACTAAAAGAGGTGATTGCACAACAGGAGGTTTTGGAAAGAGTAATCAAGGCAAGATACAAATCCCTATCTGATAATTTTGCAGAGACAAATGCAACATTTGAGAAGTTGGCTTGTGAGAGTGTCAAAGACAAAAAGAGAAAGAAGAAAATCACCAAGGACTATAACAGTTTTTGGTGGTGAGAAAAATGCCTTAAGAGGAAAATTAAGAAATTGAAGCAGAAGACTAAGTCACATCCAGATCTACAGGTACTGGCCCAGGTTGTTGTGAATATGCAGGGAGATAAATTAAAGGCACACTAATTTTTTGGTAAAACAACAGTTTTGGGATGAAAGGTTCCTTTTTGGCCAAGGATAGAACTTTCACCAGTGCAAAGGGTAAATTTACAACCAGTTAGCTGGTGAAAAGCAAAACTTTCACCAACAAACCAGCAGATCGTAAGGTGAATTAGCTGGTGAAAGTAAAAAAATAAATTTTTGGAAAGCTAAGATGGAACGAGGAAATTTTGAAGTATTTAAAAAGGGTTTGAGAGCATCGAAGGATTAACCACCTAATCAAGAAACACTCAGCATTAAAGATTCGTGGAGATTTTGAGACCAAATGTTAAATTGGTCAACTAAAGTTTCAGTTATGGTTATTAACAGAGTCCAACTACATAAGACAGGTGCCTTTACCCTTCCACGACACAATAGAGTCCTAAAGGTGATGAAGTACAGATGTCAAGATCAACATAGAAGACAGTTCAATTTATAGGAATTAGTCTTTGCTTATCAATTGTATTTAGTTAAGTTTTATTTTCTATATTTAGATACAGATCCAAGTTTTCAGGAACTAGAAAACCGATTGTAAAAGGCTATAAATTCCTATCTTTTCTAAGAGATAAGGATTGAAATTGGGAAGACACGTTTGGCTACTGTTATAAACTCTTATTGGATAATATAATTACAGTCTCCTTTTGCCTTCAATATCAGAATTGCTCATGTATCTTGTTTCTCTGTACTTTATTTCAGTTTGTTTTAGATTTTAAAGACTGTCATCTCTTTATTAAACTCATAAACTTGAATTGAAGGATTTCTTACTACCTTGTATTAGCCCTACACCTAGTTGTATTTGGCAATCAAGATTAGTATTCTTTATCCCCTCTTTAAAATATCTTGTCTGATTATTGTTTTCTAAAAGAACTGTTTCATTTGAATGTATGATGAGTTGTCTATTTCATTAATCATTGAGCTATTCCATTCTTCCAAGCACACCTACATATCATATTCTTAAGTTACCGAGCATCTTTAGCCTACAACCCTAAAGAGTTTCTTGGAGAGATAATATGTGGCACATGAACTTCGATGGTTCGTGCTGTAGTGAAGGTAACAAAGATGGCATAATCTTGTACTCTCATGTTGGGAAGATTCATAATTTTTCTTATATCTTGGAGTTTTCTTGCACGAACAATGTCACTGTATTCAAATATTTATTATTAGGCATTTAAAACACTTATATTCTTGGTTGTGGTCACCTTTCAGTTTTTGGAGATTCTGATCTTGTTGTGAATCTCATACGTAAGATATACTCTCATAGAAACAAGTTGATGAAATTATATACCAAAGTTGTTTGGGCACTTATTTCGAACCTATTATCTTTCAACATCACTTATGTTAAGAGGGAATTGAACTCAATGGATGATGGGTTAGTTGTTTTTGCAGCCTCTCCTAATCAGCAACTTCTGCCACATAGACCTAATTGTGTTTTTTAATTTCTATATTGTCCACATATTATTCACAATATAGAATCTTGGCAGGTCTTCCCTAGTGATGATAACATCCGTGCTTTCATTCAAAATGAACCCTATAAGCCCACGAAAATCATATCTATATAAGATAACAATATTCCTAAAGACTTGACTCCTCTAGAGATTTTGTTTTCATCGAGTGATGTAGGAAATAAAGAGAAACATAAAGAAGATGATTTGAAAAGGAAGGTGGGTGAAACCATCTCCTTGAACATTGGGACACCCGAGTCTCCAAAGAATTTTAAAATAGGTACCCAATGTTCTGATGAAGAGAAAATGAAGTTTGTTGAGTTGCTTGGTGAATTTCAAGATGTTTTTGCTTAGTCTTATGAGGATCTTCTTGGTTTCGATCCTGGTCTTATACAACATTCCATCCCCATCAAGGAAGACATAAAACTAGTTAGGAAAAAACAAAGACCTACCAAACCTGCACTGGAAGCAACTATTCGAAAGGAGTTGGAAAAACTCTTAAAAGATGGGATCATATTTCTGGTCAAGTATTATGATTGGGTTTCCAATTTGGTTCCTATTTAGAAAACAATCGGTCAAATCAGATTATGCGTTGATTTTCGTGCATTAAATTGGGCTAGTATAAAAGATCGCTTTTCTCCCCCTAATATGGAAATGATTCTGCACCAAGTTGTAAGCTCACATATGAGTCCCTCACTTGACAGTTTTTTTAGTTACAATCAAATCAAGGTAAAAAGGAAAGATGCTTACAAAACCACCTTTATCATTAATTGGGGTACCATGACTTATGGATGTATGCTTTCTGGCTTACCTGATGCAAGTACTACTTTTAAAATATCTATACAAATAACTCTTGACGAATTGATCAGTATTCATATCTATCTTGATGATCTAATTATATATGTTAAAGGGATGTTAATTACCTCAGAGTTTCAAGTGTTATGTTTGTGTCCCTTCAAAATCACTTTTGTCCTAGGTACTAACTCTTACATTCTAAAGGATTTACAGGAGCACTTATTTTCCTATAGCACTAACGGTTCTCACTTGAAACATTACAAGGAAACAAATTGAAAAGTTCTAACACTGTTTGGATTTTCTGTATATTAGTAGTCTAGCATTGCTTTCATTTTTTTTCACTGCTTTTCATTTCTTCTTTATAGTAGTTTGATTTCTTCTTTCTATTTTTAACAATTTCTTGTTTCTTTTACATTTCTGTCACTATATTTCTGCTGTTTTAAAGTTTGCAATTTCAATTATGTCATGATTTTTATTTATTTTTCATCTTTTAGTTGATTTTGGGTCAAAAATAAGTTGTTGGATCAGTTCTTCCACAGTGACACTCCTACAAGATATTGTTAGTCAGTAAAAATCAATCTAACACAACTATTAGGATGTTCCCCCTAAAAGCACTTGAATTTGTTATATGCTTTCATTGTTGTCTTATAAAGAAATCACTTATCTCATGCTTCTTCTTTCTAGTTCTTCATCCATTTGAGAGTCTAAAAGATAAAGTCCATAGAATTTTCTCCTTGAAATAAAGAGCAGGTTTTGGTTGAATGATTATGCATACAGGGATAAACCCCCTCATACTTAACATTTTTCATAAGTTATTCCCAAATTCCCGATCATTTTTCCATTAAATCCACTTACTTCCCCCTATTGCATAATCATCCTGGTTATATCTTCTTGATTTTCTTTCCTTGGTCTGTGAAACCATGTGTTATGAGTTCTAAATCATTTGAAAAAAAAGTTCCCTATGGAGTCGCCAGTTTGTTGACGATAAAAATCGCAACAAGGATTTCGCCTACAAAGTATTTCTAAAAGCCCATTATTATAATCTAATGATATATATAATACTAGTAGGTGGGACCCCCTTGTAGATTGGAGGATCAGATGAAGTTCTTATTTGATATTTGTGTTGTTGTTCGACATTTCTTATAGGGTTCGACGTGATTGATGATGAAATATTTGTTTTATTTGCGACATAATAATTGATGGATAATGCATATTATTTATTGGTTTTGATTGCTCTAAGCTCTAAATTCCATATTGTATGAATGGATTATATTCATTGTTATCACATTGCTATTAGCAGCATGATTTGTTACATGTTGCACCTACACAAGAAACCTGTTAGCTGTAATAAGAGACAAAAGCAATATGAGAAAAAAAATCCAAGGAAGAGGAGCTATCCTATCCTATACTATGCTATGCTACATTATATGAAAATGAAATTAAAAGGATTATTGTTAGTCCTAACTAACAACGTTAGTGTCTATACGATGTATTGAGTTATATGAAGGCACATTAGATATGCATTATGGTATGTTTGACAATGGTTAATGTGATATAGGGTGGTGCACTTGGCAAGTAATGGATGTTAGTTTCGATGCATAGATTAATTGAATGGATAAATGGATGGTTGGTTGGCATGTACTAAGTAATTAAATGAGTAGAGGATGGAAGCAATGTGCATTTACTTCACGTCACTCCATACCTATCCCACTGGCCATCACCCTATCTTGGCTATTGTTCAATTGTGTTTCGTTGTGGTTAAGCTCTGATATTCAGGCAATGAAGGAACTGCTCGACCAAGCTCGCATTTTTAAGGATTTTTGGTTACATGTATGACTTTTTCCCCATCCATGAACTCAGTCTGGTTATGAAATAGATGTTGGCTAAATGATGTATTGGTCTGTTTTTTTCTTAAGGTTGGCAACTGTGTAAACTCATGGTGTTTCTCTGAAATAGTTGTTTGTATGTTATTCATTGCAAGTGGAAAATTGATGTTTGAAGTCACGATTTCATTTATGATTATGTGTGGTGGAAACCATGAAGGCTCTCTGTTGTCTTATGGGTTTTTTTTAGAGGGTTTCATTCGGTCCATACTTGTTGGTCATCTCCACACAGTTCTTATAAACATACCCATTCATATTTGGTGTTATGGGGTTGTTGTGTTTGATTTTGAACCACGTTGGGTCACTGCATATTGTTTTCACCTGGTTGTGGGCTCGTTTTATGTTATTGGTGTCTGCACAGTTGGCTATGATGGATATTATTCCAAGAGGCTTTCTTTAGAGTTGGTTTCTATTTAATGGCTCTGTTTTTGTATCAACATTACTCGGTTGATTGGGAACAAAACGAGGTTTATTCCCTGCATGTTCTCGGTGTTATTATTGGCTAGTAAGAAGCCTCTGCTCCTCTATTCATAATCTCTCCTACCTGGTGTGAATTGTCACCCTGTCTTGTAGGATATTGATGATATGGCCTATGTGTCCACCATGTTGTCTCGAAGGGTTCTCACCTATTGTTGATGTGGTCGACTCCAGTCTCCCTGTGTTGGTTCCACCGAGCGAACCCTTGATTACTCAGAGCCCACCCTTGGTTATTCAAAGCCTGATTTTGATAAATGAACCAGTTATTTTCGGTTGGTTATATTGTTGAATGTTATGAGTTGGTGGAGTAGCATCGACAATGGTTGATTATTAGCTCATCTTTGTTAATAACATTGACAATGGTTTTATTATTTTCTATAGTCACTGAATTATTTATTATGACAGTTGAATCGATAACTCAGCATGGCTAATAGGTTGATTCGAGAAATGAAATGGGAACATAGTTGTTGCCTCTTGTGTTGTAACAATTGGATTCCTCAACATTATTTTATGGTTTGATTAAGTCACATTAATGATTCTTGTGTTATGTGTTGGTCTGTGTGTTTCCTACAACATTGTATAAGTTGAAATGATGGTTGTTGTTACTGTGTGTTTAATTACCAATCGATATTATTGCAAATTAAAGGATTGATAGTTGTGACTTGGTTGTTTGTTGTGTATGTTTATGATATCGTGCACTCTATTGTTTGATTGCACCATCAGAGATGGGAATGGGTTTTATAAAAATATGGTTTCATTGCAATTTAATTGTTAAATTGATTAGAGAAATGGAATCGGGCACGATTTTGAAAGAACTTGTGTCTGTGTTTGATTTGAGGAAGTATTTTAT
Organism: Picea sitchensis; assembly: GCA_010110895.2. Lineage (NCBI taxonomy): Eukaryota > Viridiplantae > Streptophyta > Pinopsida > Pinales > Pinaceae > Picea > Picea sitchensis. The sequence goes on from SNQJ01S0171697.1 coordinate 17,113, forward strand.
GGACAATGGTTGATGGATTTAATGTTAAACATGGTTGAAACAAGTGACTGTCTGTTCATTTGGAATTTGTTTTAAAAATTAAATGGGACAAATGAGAGGAAACATAATTTTTATACAGGTTGTTTTGGAAGGCATATTATTTTGAGTATGATGATACTATGTTAAAGATTCAAATGTGAACAGTGATAAAGTTAACACACAATAATGGTTAAATTATACATAGTAATTGCTTAAATGATCACATAAATTATTTGGTTAGTGTTGGATCATTTACATTAAATACATAAGTGTTTTATGGATTACTTAATTGATTTTTCGAACAGTATCCACTCTCTTCCCCTACCATTATTTCACTTTTCGCTAATTACAATCCCCTCGCCTTCTCATATTCATTACCTACTCCCTGTTCTTAAAACTTAATTACAGTTAAGAGGAACTCTGTATTATAATAGTTTAAAGATCACATGGATGGAGTTCAGTGGTATATTGGTTTATGTTACAGTTGATTGTTTGCTGTCTATGAGCAATAACCATGATATTTCCCCCCTCATTTTAACATTTTTCGCTCATTACAACCCCTCCCATATCCCAGAACCTTTTTTCACCCCCTGCTCATTGACATCAATTAAACAATTTGTATGGATTGGATTGCATGAGTTTGATATGTTGTTGAGCCAAAATATATTTCATATTTTAAAAGGATTTGTCATGTATGGTTGTTAAAGAAACTATTTGCTAATCAATTATGCATATAGGGATGAGATTTTTCAGTCAAGGTAGCCATGGAAAAATTAATTGAGGAAGAGGTAATTGGAACAGAGGCCCTAAAAGGCCAAGATTCTCCATACACTTTGATGTTGACTCGCAAGAGTTAGGCCAACTATTTAAGGCTAGTTTTTTCAACTAGATTGGGCAAGGAGTGGCCCAAAATAGGCCTAAAAGGCCTCCCTTTCAAGACCCACAATTCCTTGGTATCCCCATGCCCCCTCATGTCTCATTGCAACTTGAAGTTCCCGAAAATGATGGATGGCAAGAGATTGTCGACCTGACAGTCTCCCAACATTGTGGTTGGCCTATTTTTTCTTTACCTTCTCCCCCGCCTATCAATCAAATTGTCCAAGATGCCCATGTTCACTCACCAGTTCAATATTTCCATGTGAGTAAAAGGTTAAAAACTGAGGCCCACCATGCCTCTAACAAAGGAAAATCCATTGCTTCCCCTTCCTCACCCTCCGATGGCTCTGATAAATCTGTTTCTTCCCAGATGCATTTGAGGGATGATTTCTCTCATGTGATAAGTGATATTAGGCCTAAAAGCTCAACACAACCTAAGGATAATTCATGGAGATTAAAAGGTGACAGTATCAACAAGGGAATGATTGCATCTCAGATTGGGAAATATGGATTTTAAGTTTCTATTTATTTATTAATTGTTGAAAACAATTGACTTCTGAAGTTTTGGATAGCATACTATTTTTGGATATATGAGTAATATATTTTGGAAATAATTTCAAATATCATTGAGATAAATTTTCAAATATAAATGTGATGATGGGAGTCATAAGAACGGATGTTTTTTTTAATTAACTAGTTGTGTTATAGTTGTTAAAAACTAAAGGGAGTCACAAGGGGTCCCACCTACTAGTTATTATTTATTTAAAAACCCTTATTATGATTTATTTATTTTCTCCCTAACTAAAAAGTTGGTTGAGTTTTATTTAACTTAACTAATGAAGTAGTTCAACTAATTCAACCAATTCTAATTTGCTAAAAGGATAAATGAAAGGGAACAACAAGAGAATAATAGAAGGATAATCATACTAAGGTTTTCTCTTTGAGTTTTGTTAAGATAATTCAGTTTTCATTCATTCCTTAATTCATTAGAATCCCAATTTTGTTTTATGATAGTTGGGTCCTATTGTAGACATCAAGATTCAGGGTTGAATTACATCATTCAGACACTTGTTTTCCATAGGTGTTGATCTATCTTTGATAGTTTGTGTAAACTTGTCTTTTTGTGAATTAGTTTTCATGACTAACAAAGTCTATTGTGCAGAGTCTAGTGGGCAACAATCTGTGGCAAGATGATCCATATTTTGAAGTTTAGTTTTTTATTTTCTGTTAGAATTCCTTTTGTATGTTTCTTCAGGGATGTCTAAGTTTGAATTTGGTCCAAAACTTCCTCAGGAAATTTTGTAAAAAGAATGATTATTTGATGATTTGGAATGAAATAAAGGATTTCTTTATATCTCATATGTGTTGATTATTGACTTGGTGTCTTTACTTCTGTCTCTATATTTATTCCAATATCTGATATGTTTAGAAAATTACATTAAAAAATGATTTTTTCAGCAAGCTTTTAATTATAAAAAAAACAACCCAATCACTTGTAAACAATACTTGTGAATTAGGATATCAGTTTTGATGGCTATAAACATAGGGTGATATTCTCGCCTGTCTTTCTTTATCCAAGAAGGATCTGAAAATGTTTGAGTAAGATCATTTCATATATTTTCCTCAATAGTAGTGTAATGTAGTGACATGGTAGTGTAGTGTAGGGTGGGGTAGCTTAGTGGTAGTGATAAATTGGGGTAGGGTTGACCCAAATTATTTTCGGCATGAAATTAGAGCAGAGATATAATAAATAAATGTACACAAATATCACTGATATCCAATAATATAACATAAATGTATCAGGGATGCAACCATAAACACAGATATACAGTAATACACAATTTCTATTAATGAGCAAAAATGTAGAAAGACTGTAAAATTATAGGGTGAAAGATTCACTAGAATGGTCAAAACTTATCTATGAGAAGAGATGTGAAGGATACTCGCATTCACAAGAAGATTATTGTTTTTTTTTTACGAAAACGGTTATGGTTTATATTAGAGGGGTGGCAAAGCCACAAAATCTGTTACAAAATGCCCCGAGATTTTTCAGGTCTACAGATCAAATACAAATGTTATGCAACACTGTTTCAGCATATGGTCTAGCGATGTTTTAGCATATGTAACCACACTGTATTTCAGCAATTGTTCCAACACTGAGATTTAACATTATGTTTCTTACATCACTGTGTTTCAGCAAAGATCCTGCTCTGTTTCAGCACTGTGAGTCAGCATCTGTGTTTCAGCAACTGTGTTCCAGCATTTGAGTTCCAGCATTTGAGTTCCAGCATCTGTGTTTCAGCATCTGTGTTCTAGCTTTGTTTCAGCACTGTGTTCCAGCATCTGTTTCAGCTCTGTTTCAGCACTGTGTTTCAGCATCTGTGTTCCAACATCTGTGTTTCAGCTTCTGTGTTTCAGCATCTGTGTTCTAGCAGTTGTGTTCCAGCATCTGTGTTCCAGCAGTTGTGTTCCAGCATCTATGTTCCAGCAGTTG
>SNQJ01S0171698.1:0-13283 GCA_010110895.2 Picea sitchensis
ATTTACTTCTTTTTGAAGGTATTATCAGGTTTTGTGCATCAATTTTCCATGGGACAACATGAGGTATGCGTAATCCTTGTTTTGCGATGATTTTATGTTATTTTATCTCCAATTGAGTGATTACGATTTATTAATATTTCTCATTTTCTTGCAACAGGCCAAAAATGTGATCTGACCCTCGATCTAGCCCTCAATCCATCCCTCGATCCATTCCTCAATCCAGTCCTTGATCTAGCCCTCGGAGCGCAACAAAGTTGGCGGTTGACATATTGATGGGCGTCTCTCGGTGAATAAGAGACATGGGTTTTGTGCATGCTCATGCCCTCCAACTATGCAACCTATCGCATTCATATTTGAGCGGTTGCATCGACCTCTCTTTTGAGCGCACGAAGTTGTTGAAGGAGATGCATTTTTTTTCTAAAACTTAATGTATTTCTGTTTTTAGAGAGCATCAACCCTTTCAGTGGTTGACCTCTCAAGCTATGTACAAACTCTATATATACTTTCTAGTCTATGCCACTAGAGACACGATTTTTATATACATACAAACATTATCTTGGATTTTCTCTGTAAACTCTGTTTTGGTGATTAATATTAATGTTATGCTAATTCTATGAGTGCGTTTTTATATTGGATTATTTCCACGACCATCTGGGGGGGTCACCAATGGTTTGGGTAGCTTGTCCATATCAGTGTATAGTTACATTTTAGAATTTCGATTTCATAGCTTGCTAACTTCGGGTTACTTGTCCAAATTGTGTTACTGTGTATATCTCTTTCCAACTTGCAGTTTTCTCCTTGGATTGTATGTGTAGTACAGAGCACTCAAGTTGTCCGTACTTACTTGTTTATATTCTAACATCTAACATCTTGTTATGAATGTTGTAATTTATTAATGGGCATGTGTTTATAAATGTTTAATTGTGCCATTATCTCTTTCTTTGCCTATTTTATAAACTATCAATCACTTTTCAGATTAGCTATTTAGGTAATGTCTACTTCACTAAGTTGTAATTTTCAATTACTATCTGTAGGTTTGCAGAATTTTTTGAGTCTATCTCTAGCATCAATATGATAGGATAAGAGTTGATGTTGTGTTATGATTTTTAGTTATATCTTGTAGGTCTGCATGAATTACTAACTCTGTACAGAATATTTTCTAGTATTAGTGTGATAGAACAAGTGTTGATTTCGAATCTCTTCTGCTCAATGTTTGTATAATGTTCATAGACTATATTGATTACAAGAACATGTAGTTTTGTTTTCGTAATGACAAAGCTCTCCTTAGATTTTCTTATTCATACACTGCATTTCTCTATAGAAGTTAGCATTGAGTTAATCCCATTTGAATTGTCAGTAGTGATTAGATTCCATCGTGACATAATCTGCCACTGTAGACATAACCATTACATCTGAATATTGTTACAACGCTCTTACTTTCAATTAGGAATATTAAAGATAAAGTTTATTTCTTGCAGGATAAAAGAAATTATGAGTTTTTAGATATGCTTTGAGAATAGAGTTCACTTTGAAAAGTTGTTTTTGATAGATTTCTTACTTATTCAAAGATTGATTGTTCATTCAGAGGGTTTCTTACTTAGATTAATAGTTCATAGTCATAGATTGCTTAAATCTCACCAATTAAAGATTGCTTTGTATATTTAACATAGAATATGTTGTTTAAATGGATTTTAAAATCATCTTTCAAAGTAGAATTGTAGATTGACAAAGTGTGATGATTATTAGGGTAAACCATCCTTTTGGCTAGATACTCTTTCCTTTAGTTGTTCCTTTCTTCCTTGACTCATACTGTGTCACAAATCTAAGTCTACTTACCCTGTTCGATAATTTAATTGAGGGAAATTAGTACATATAGTTTACCCATCACTATGCTTATACGAAAATTGGATTTACTCTCCCTACCGCGAGATTTTGAGTTTGTCTTGAATGCTTTGGAGAGTTATTCTCACAACCTACTCCAAAGCTCTAGTCCTAGTCTATTGTTGGTGTAAATATCTTGAAAACAAAAAGTTTCTATATTGATTTTAATTAGCGCTGATTTTAGTGGCTCTTCTTTACGCAAGGGTGAATGATAGTGAAACTGATGATGTTTTATACTCGACTCCAAGAAAGATAAAAATAATGAGATGCAAATTTAACTTTTAATGAACTTATAACTATGGGAAGGAGAAGAGTTTATTTTTATTTCACTAACAAGCACTTAAGAATTCAAAAATTTCATACAATTTCGTTCTCAACAAGAATCCAAACAGTTGCCGAATTATAAAGAAAACCTTTCCAAAATCCAAAAACCAATGCAAAAAGTATTCCTTTGTTTGATTGTAAATGTGAATTGAATAATTTGTCTAATGCTTATTTTTTCAATAATAATGAAAAATGACTTCACTATTGTGACTTTGGAAAAGAGGAATCAAAAGCACACAAACAAAGACACTCTCAATAGTCAATAAGAGACTAAAAGAAGAACAAATTATCTATTAAAAAAACAACACCCAAAAAACAAAGAATCACACTTAAAAATCGTACGGAAATGAATAAGGGATCAAAGACCAAATAATTAGTACTGATATCAATGACTTTCTTTATAACAATCTCCAATCAATCAGATGAACGAAAAGAGCAGCAAAAAGAACAACAAAAAGAACCCAAGTTTAAGGAAATAAGGTCATTTTTGTGATAAGGAAAGACAACACAAAACCCAATCAAAGACTAAACGACTGAAAATAATCAATTTTTAAGTCAAACAAAAGACAAAATATGATAGAAAAGGATCTGAGCTAGAGAAAAAAAAACCAAGAACTACACCCAACAAACAGACAATTAACAATTTTTCAAGGAAAGAAAAATTGACGCTCTAGTAGTAACAACACCAGAGCGCTACAATGCTCCTGAATACACTCTGGGGGGGTGTTGATTGAGATATCAACACTCTGACTTAAACTGGAGAGGGTGTTGGTTCTGAGATTTTTTTTGGAAAAACCCAGAAAATTCAAAAAATCAAGAAAGTTCAAGTAGAGACTATGTAAGAAAACTTTATCAAAGATAACATATGTATGGATAAATCAAATCAGAAAAAGGTATCTAAAGATAGGAAAAAGGAAAGGAAAAACCAAGGAAAAAACCAAAAATAAAAGCTTTGGTCCCCAGTGGATTCGTCAATTTCTGTTTTGGAATAATTCCCCTGTGAACAGGTGAATATTCCCTTGGATTCTAGACCCCTAATACTAAGACAGAAAAACAAAAATGGACATTGACATCTCTTTGAATTCAATTTAACTAATCATGAAGAGAGAGAGGGAGAAAGAGTGTGATACACCTTGTTTCTTAGTTTGTCCTTGTTGTTTCCAATTCAAGTTCGATCTTCAAAATCCTTAGCACAAATTGACACCTACAATGCAATGGACAACAAAGAGAAACAAATAACTCCTACTCTATGATATGAGATTAAACAAATCCATCTAGAAAAATAGACAAGCACATGCAAGAATACACAAGCTTGAAGGGAACATGCCAAGTATATTGATAAGAACTTTTAAATAGATACTTACAATCATGGATGGTGTTGTAGTAGCCTCTCCAAGTCCTCCTCGTCCAACCCCTTGTTCGAAAGATCCACGATCAGAATGAAAATGCTTTTGTTGATTATTTTCCTCCTTGTTCACCATAAGAATGCCTCCATTTATAGGTTTTGGGAGGCCCAACCACCTTGGTTATATTTGGGATTAGTTGAGGATATGAATCTATCAATTGTGGTATCTCCCTTATATGTAGCCTAAGGGTTAGATTCGATCCAAACCAACTCGGATCATCCTTAGTTATCCTGAKAGAACAAGGGGATTTCTTCCCAATATTTTCTCAACCAATTGGCGCTCTTTTACAATGGAAAACATATCGCTACAACTCTCCCTTCTACATAGACAAAGARCACTAGAGATCCCTGTATATGAGTAGGGGAGCACTGATCTTCCAAAAATTGTCAAGATGACCAATTCTCATAGAAAAACACTTTTTTTCATCTATCAAATGATGTGGCTTCTTCTTCTAACGTGTTCTATAGGATGTATCAAGTGTTTCCATTGTTTCATTCTCAATGCAACACACTTAGAATGAAAATGTGACATTTACGACACTTGTGACACTTGCGACAATGAGAACGTGACATTATCGAAGTGAGGAATTTTGATGTGTAATACTATTTGCAGTAGTCAACAAAGATATATATCAGMAAAAAAATTATTATTAGAGCTACTAATCAAGATGCTAAAGTCAAGTAAATGATGGCAAGAGATAAAATAGTAAGCACAAGTACCAATTGAGTATAAAGGCATAAAATTTAGCATCAATGTAAGGATGCTATAAACAAGTATTGCAGAGATTTATTTGCAACCTTATGGATGTAGAAAACAAGTTGTTATAGAAGAAAAATCAGCCACCAAAACTTGCCAAAATTCCACCCAAAAGATGCGCTAGGACTAGTCGATTATGTTGGAAAATTATTAGCAATTTTTTATAGTTGAAATCTGAGTTATAAGTAAGAAAAATAAATATTTGATCCATCCCTAATAGATGTATATTTTAATGATTTATATCTATAAGAATACCAATCCAATAAAGACACCTTAGGGTCCTTGACAAGCTCTTAAAATGTAGAAAAGTTTCCCACTTGAACAAGATCAATATCTCACTAAATCACGTTTACCAAGGAAAACAATTTATTCCTCCAATGGAAACTTCATATTAGTGCCTTTAAAATATGGGTGAATGGATTCTTAGAAGTATTATTTATATCAAAAAAATACCTGGGGGTGTAAATCCTCTTACTCCCTAGGGCATGCCAATCAAGCTAGGCTAAATCTAGGAGGGTGTACACACTCATACTTCTTCTAGAAACCCTTCCCAAAAATGACTTATAAAATTAGAAAATAAGTTGAATCTTAATGGAGGGTGTATACAACATACTCATAGGGTTTCAACCAACAATTACCAAGAACAAGCAAGAAAGAACTAACAAATGCATATTTTCCTTACCAATTCCAAGAGAGAGAGAGATCAAACCCTAGTTCACCAAGCAAATTTCCATCCAAGAGAAAGAACATAAGCCTTCAAGAGGGGTGCACTACTTTATATCAATAATTCACCAAGAATTATTTTCACACAAGAGAGATACCAAAAATTCCCAAGAGGGCACAAATTCCAGCCAATATGTCTTCTCACAATGGGAGAGCTATGATGAAAATGAAATAAAGATGATCTCTTTTTATACAAATCCTATAAAACATAGTTTTTACACATTCAAAGGGTAAACCACAATATAAAGGGATAAAAACCATTACTCTTTCCCCTTTTCGAAAATAACATTTTTTTACTCATAATTCGCACATAAGATAAACCCTAGAGACATGACGTCACCCTCTTGGGGAAACTCTTTGGCACTTTTAGGTCAAGTTGTTGTGTTGGAAATGAGTGTGCTAGGCCTCCTAAGGCCACATATATTCGAGGTAAGACTCTCCTCCATGATCCAATGCCCCCCTCCCTCAAAACATGCCAACACCACCAAACCCTATTTCTAGGGTGACGTCAATCCCTTTAAAGGTGACATTTTACCCTCCAAAGGAAAGTCGTTTGGCTTGTAGGGGCTAGGTGAGATCCTCCAAGGTGTCATATAGGACTCCAAAGGCATATCATCATCATCGGATGTGTGGTCCCTGGTACCCAACTTGTGGGTTTCAAGCCCCAAGGAAGCCCAAGCTAGGCTTGTTCCTCCAAAACTTTCCACCAACTAGGTCCTGCAAAGACAATCAATATGACCTCCAAGGATATCAAGTAAAATGCATCATAATGAGTAAATAAAATAAGAAAAAGATCCATTTAAACATGTACATCCAAACTAACACATCAAAATAAACAATTTCTCAAACACCCTATGCAATTTTCCAAGTTTAGGTACGAGAGGGTTGACAAAGCGACCTATTGGGTGAATCGTACCACAAGTTTAGGAGTGTTTTCCAAGAATACCTTTCTATAAGTCATGTGGATGAAGTGACATGGATGGGGGTAAGACTTTTGGGCATTGGGTACATGAAATACAAAGGGTTGTAGTGTCTCATTTATGGGTTCCTTTGTAGAGGGTTTTTTGCACCTTCGTTTTCAATGCAACATTTTTCCAAGCCCATTTATTGCCTTTTATTCATTTAAGATGTTTCAAGGTTGAAGCCAAGGTGGGGCTTCTACCTAATCATGAAAAAAAAATTCCACCTTGAGTCTACCTTGGTCACATCATGCTTCCCCAAGTTGAAAACATGTGTGGGGCTTCTACCTAAGAATTAAAAACAGTTCCCACACATGCTCCACCTTCATTGGCTTTTTGTAATAATTATTTTTCATGGGTCCCATCGGTTTTTTATGAGAGACATTTCCTTGTCCTCGAGATTTCTCAGAGAGAATATATAAGGTCAGTGATTGGATTTTATATTTTTCCATTTACAAGCCTCTGGTCCTTCAGCTCCTTCTTCCCATGAAATTATGGACAACCCCTTCTTGGGTCAGTACACCCAAAAATCCCAAAAGGTAAGGAGATGAGGGGATGAAACATGGAAATAGACAAGTATGGTGAGGAATGGCATGATGAATCATCAAGAGGACCCCCCAATAGAAAACCTATCCTCAAGGGTGACCCACTTACTAGGGAGAAATATCAACCACCAAAGTGAAATAGGGAAAAGCACATAATGTCCAAGCAAATGTTACATAATCAAAACAAGTTTAAAATGCAACAAACTCGAATGCCTCAATCTGAAATGACACTCACCATAATACATGTCTTGTACCTCATGGAGAAAGACCCAATGTCTTCCGAAAGACATTTTATGTGGTGGATACCGTCGTGATGAACCTGGAAATGTGGTGATGAGGCGGGTCTTTGTCTGTGAAAGTGGACATTATTGGTCAGGTTGTTTCTCGATACTCCATGTATGCAACTTGAGGTCCTCAATACATCATCTACTTAGTTATCCCTAGGAGTTGGGGATAACATATGGCTCCTACTTGGGGACATGTACTCATCTTAGAGTGCATGAGAACTGCAACATATCCCAGTGGACCTGTACTTACACTGTAACATAAAACCATAAAATACATGGTGCTTCTATCACCCTTTGTCCATATATATCAAAACCAAAATGACAACTAATCTATAAAAGAAAATTTTAGCATTTTTCAAAAAAATCTAAACTAAAAATGAAATCAGTATTCAAGTAGAAAAAAGTGAAATATGAAATGTAGCTAAGCTACCATGAGCAATCAAGATGTAAATGCAGTAAATCAAATGACCTAGCTACTTACCTAGGCCTGGTTCCTGAAGAAGTCACTTGCCACCTTGGAAATAATGTTTGAGGAGGGATCCATTTATCGATAATAGAATTCTCCTCCCTTATGTTGTGGATAAATAAAAATCATTTGGCCCAGATATTTCCTCTATTTTGTAGGGCCCCAACCAAAGACTGTCAAATATTTGATGCATTCTAGGTTTTTCTCTCCTCTTGTCCCACATTAAGACCTATTCCCCCTTATTTAAATCTCTTTGCATTTCTCTATGATCAAAAGTAACTTTTACCTTCTCTTGGTTCTTTTCCATTTCATCAGAGGCCATTCTTTGAGTTTCATCTAATTCCATAAGTTGATCAATTCACCCCTACAATGCTTCTTTATTTGTGGAAAATTGTTGGGCTATTTGTAGTGTTGGAATATGGAGGTTTATAGGTAGGCGTGATTCTAAACCGTAAACTAAATCAAAAGGGGTTTTCCTGGTAGAGGTCTTAGTAGTTGTGCATTCTAACCACAAGGCACACTTAATCTTGTTTTCCCAACTTTTCTTGTTTTCCCCAACAAGTTTCTTTACAATATTCATGATTTTTTTGTTGTTGGATTCCACTAATCCATTTCCTTGAGGATAATAATTTGAGGAGTGTGAAAAAATGATCCCATACTTAAAATATAAATCATTGAGTTCTATCAAGATAAAATATTTGGTGTTATCTGTTGTTATTTTGGAAGGAACACTAAATCTAGTGATAATGTTTTCCTCAAGGAACTTCATCACAACCTCTTTTGTTTCTTTCTTTGTTGGGATAGATTCCACCCATATGGTGAAGTATTCAGTGGTGGTCAAAACCCATCAATATCCATTACTATAGTTTTCATTGAAATCGCTATTGAAATACATTCCCCATTGCTGAAAGGGTGCTTCTATGACACTGGCTTAAGGGGAAGGGAAGGGAGGCATTTTTTGTCGAAAAAGAATTGACACAGTTGATAGGATCTGACCTACTGATGCGTGTCGGATAAAATAGTGGGTCAATAATATCCTTCCCTTAATATCTTATGGGAATTAGTGCGAGCTTCAAAATGGCCTCCACAATACCCTAAATGAAGGTCAATGATTAACTTGTCATCTTCTTCCTTATTCATACACCTGAGGATCATCCCATTAGGGTTCCTCCACCCAAGGCCATATTTTGTTAAGAAATACTTCATATATTTGAGCCTTAGGGATCTCCTCTTGTGATCTACCAAATGATTATGGAAAGTGAGGTTCTTCAAGTAATAAATGATATTTGAATACCACTCATTGTTCTCAAATTCTCTTACGACAATGTTGATTTGTTCCTTCTCTCCCATCTCGATGGATTCATGATTTCTTTCTGTCAACATCTTATCCAACCCTTGGTATTTGATTATCTTGGATGGTTTGATCTCCAAATCATATTATTGTATCTATGAAACCCATTTTCCCCTTGATCCAAGACAATCTTGTTGTGATAAAACATCTTTTACAGTGGGGCAAGGGACGAAAGCTTTGATCTTGTTGTATCCCAAATAAGTTTGAAAATGCTTGAGAGAATTGACTAGAGAATAAGCATGTTTTTCCATAATTGTGTAATTCATCTTTGAGTCATTAAGGTTCTTTCTCATGAAAGTAATCGGTTGTTCGTCCCCTTGATCATTTTTTGCAACAAAACTCCTACAATGGTGTCCTTTGAAGAGAAAGAGAATATGATGAAGTCCTTAGAAAAATTTGGATTGACTAGGATTGGTGCAATAGTTATTGCTTCCTTGATACATTATAAATATAACTTACCATCATTGTACCACTCAAAATGGGAATCCTTCTTTAATAATCTATTAAGGACTTTAACAATTTCAACAAAGTTAAGAATGAACCTCCTTATGAAGTTAATTTGGACAAAAAAAGACTAGAAGGCTTTATTGTCTTTAGGGAGAGGGTTATTTTTGATAGATTCAATCATAGTAGGGGTCTATTGAGATTCTATCTTTAGAAATAATATGACCCAGTAACTCGCATTTATCCACACCAAAGATTTATTTCTTAGGGTTGAGAGAAATGCCATATTCTATGCACTTTTGGAAAATCGTTCTTAAGTGAAGGATCTGTTGATCCCTTTTCTTGGAGATAACAGTTAGATAATCCTAGTAAATCTAAAAAAATTCTTGATCAAATCCCTGAAAAAATAATCCATGGCATACTGGAAAGAAACCCCCATGTTGGTTAATCCAAAGGGAATTCTCAAATACTTATAAGTTCCCCAAGGGGTGGGGAAAACAATTTTCAGTTGGTTATCCTCCTTTACCAACACCTAATTATATCCTGAGAAACCATCAAGCATGGAAATCATATTTTCTTTGATGACCCATTGTATAAGGTACTCCATGTTTGGTAGAGGGTAGTTATCTTTAAGCGAAGCCTAGTTCGAATTTCTGAAATCAATGCATATCCTGATATCACTAGTCTTTTTCCTGACAATCACTAGATTAGATACCCAAGATGAGTACCTGATAGGCTCAATTATTCCTGCCTCAGCCATTTTTTACAACTCCTTTTGTACTTGTGGGGAAAATTTCGAGTTCATTTTCCTGAGCTTCTGTCTGAAGGGTTTTGTGCCTTACTTAAGGGGAATAGTGTGTTGTATGACGTCCTCTTAGTAATCCTTCAGATCTTCGTAAGACCAAGCGAAAACATCCTTAAATTATCTTATGAGGGAAATCAACTTCTCCATTTCATTAGGCATTGTTCCATTTCCAACCTTGACCATCTTTGGGGATTCCTCGGTGCCAACATTGATGTCAATGACCCCATCATAAATTTTCCTTAACGAATTCCCCTTATAAATGTCATTTTGATAAAAAAAAGTACCTCCATGGGGATGACACCTTTAGGTAAGGGTCCTTCAGATAAACCAATGATTTTAATATTTTCCTTTTCCTCCAAAAAGTTTATCTGGGATTCTAAGAATTCACCTTCATTCTAGAGAAAATGCAGAATTTGGTTTTCATTATCAAAAACATGCCAATGTTCCAAGTTGTCGGGTAGCGAAGGTCTAAAATTTACTTCCACTTTATAGAGACTAATTTCTTTGAAAAAATTTAAGGTAGAAGAGGAAACGAAAAGGTTGTCTTCCAAATGATTCTCTTCCCTAGGGATGGCTTCGATCGAAAATTTATCAACCTTCTTCATGGCATCCTAGACAAAATATCTATAATGCTTCAAGCTTGGGTTCTTAGCAGTGGATTTCATGTTAACCTGTGAGACGATCAAGTACGAGTATCCTCTTGCATGCAGGGACTTGATGTTCATATCAATGGAAATATTCATGCCCAGGATAAGGGCTTCATACTTGATGATGTTATTTGTGCAGCTAAAATCAATCCTATACAAGAAGAGGGTAGTCTCGTTGTCTGGTGATCTCAAGACTATTTATGTGCCCGAGCCTAAGCTTGAGTTATCACCATCGAATTCTAAGCCCCAATAGCGTTCCTTCTTTTATTCATCAAGGAAAATGGATTTTTCCAAAATTAAAGTTTTGTCAATCCCCTCATTGAGAACCTTATGGGTTATGTTGACATGATTTACAAAATATTCCCTTTTGGTCTTGACAGAGGAAAATAATTTCTCCTCAAATTTGATGACACAAATTTCCTTCTCTCTATGTGTCTTTTTTAGAAATTGTTGAATATGTTGAAATTTTTTTTCTTCATCCTACCTTGATGCTCATTTCCTTTCAACCTTCAAAACCTCATTTTTTTGGGGAGGTATTGTTTTAGATGTTGGTACCTTTTTTTTACCGAACAGATTCATCATGTGATCAACATATTTTTTAGCAACCTTCTCTCGTTCCCTCTACAGGTATGTCCTTATATTGTGGGGAGGGCCCGATATTACAAAGTCACCAACTTTATTAATCTGAATGATTTCTTCAAGACAATCCTCCTATTGGCTGAGAGACAAAGTCATGTTTTCTTCTATCTCACATGCCCTTTCTTGGGCTTCAAATAAAGTTATAGTGATTCCCTTTCCAAATAGAACTCCACAAGGGTATTTCATGGTTGACATGTAAGACCTGAGGATGGTACTATGAGAAGGAATGAAATCTTGAGGAAATCTCCTCGCGAGGGTATTGAACCTATTATTGAAACCCCTTATACTTTCTCCTGAATTTATTTTGTAGTTATAGAGTTTATCATAAAGGGATTGGTAGTCTTTTATTTTTCTGAACCTTTTGGAAAACAATTCTTGAAAGAGATATGAAATCGTGATTCTTCCTGGAAGAACACTATCATACCATTCCTTATCCCTTATGATAAGAGTGTGAGAGAAGAGTCTCATATAGACATATTCATGCTGGTCATAAGGTTCAAGAGCGTGGAGGAAGGAATATAGGTGATGTTCAGTTGTAATGAGATCATCTCCCGAAAACTTGGGGATCCATTACTTGAATCCTCTTGGGATTTTGTGAGGAGATCCAGGGATCTTTGTCATGTTTAAAGGTTTGTATGCATCTTTATCCCATGGGCTCCATGTAGCACTTGGTGAACTAGGTATGGATGAGAGTGGAGGTGAAGAGGAAGTAGGTGAATATGGAGGGTTAAGAGAGGTAGATGGAAAATAATGGGAAGTTGGATATGAAGGGGGACTAGATCGTTTGGGTGAATGCTTATGATGCATGCAAGTGTTTTGGGGGCTTGAGTAATGCCCCTTTCAGGTATGTCCCATAATGGATTCGCCATATGAGCCTTAGGAGAATATTATCAAGGGTGTAAGGGTAAATTACTTCAAGTGGATTCTCTAGGAAATCTAGGGGTAAATGCTTTGGGATAGCTTGCCAAAGTGTCGTCAGGGCATGAAAGAGGATTCAAAATCCTCCACGAAAATGACACCAAAATGTTATCATGCAAACTGTAGGTTAGGAAAATCCTGAACCAATCCACAATATGGAGATAATTGTGGGATATTTTACCCACTATCACCTTATATAAACCCTCCCCTCACTTTAGTGAAGGAATAATCCAACACAAGGGGGGAGTCTCGAGTGACCCTAGGGGGAAATGAGACAAAAAATGATATTATGGAAGTGATTCCCTTATATTTCAAGATACTAAGTGGAAGATAGCCTGGAAATGATTCTCATAAGTGGTTGATAGTTTCCAAGAAATTTGATTACCTACAAAAGATGATAGTACCTTCCCAAGACACAAGAAGAGCCAATTATATGAACTATATGTTAGGTGGACAAGCAAGTTAATATTTATGTCCCTATTTGCAGCAGTCAAAATATATATATATCAATGAACAAATTATTATTAGAGCTTATAAACAAGATTCTAAAGTCAAGTAAATGATGGCAAGAGATAAACTAGTAAGCACAAGTACAACTCGAGTATAAAGGCATAGACTTTAGCATCAACGTAAGGTTGTTATAAAAAGTATTGCAGAGATATATTTTCATCCTTATGGATGTAGCAAAAAAAAATTTACAAAAGAAAAATCATCCACCAAAACTTGCCAAGAATCCACCCAAAAGATGCATTAGGACTAGTAGATTATGCTGGCAAATTATTAGCAATTTTTTATGGTTGAAATGTGAGTTATAAGTAAGAAAAATAAAAATTTTCTCCAGCCCTAATGGATGTATATTTTAATGAGTTATATCTCTAATAATACCAATCCAGTCAAGACGCCTTAGGGGCCTTGACAAACTCTTAACATGTAGAAACTTTTCCCACTTGAACAAGATCAATATCTCACTAAATCATGTTTATCAAGGCAAACAATTTATTCCTCCAATGCAAAATTCAGATTAGTGCCTCTAAAATATGGGTGAATGGATTATTATAAGTATGAGTTAGATCAAAAAAATCCCTAGGGTTGTAAATCCTCTTACTCCCTAGGGCATGCCAATCAAATTAGG
>SNQJ01S0171699.1:0-20499 GCA_010110895.2 Picea sitchensis
CCACCTAAAACCATTTACCACCCCCCTCCATCCGAAATACCACCTTTCCCCCCAAAAAATCCGCTTTTTGCAAGTTTTGACCAGTCATCTTCTGAGGTGGATTCTAGGAAAAGCAGGGCTCATTTTGAAAAATTGAGAGGATTTTCTACAAAACGGGCTGAAATTCAATAAAAGTATCTCAGTTTTTGCACAATATCATGAATTGGGACAATCGAAGCCATCTCTGAGCACTATTTTTTATGCTTCCATTTTTCCTATTTTTTTCATGTTTTTGTGATTGATGTTTTGGAAAGACGGAGATGAATTTGGAAAAATCAAGATATTTTTTTACTTAGGAAGGGATCATATACAATAACCTCTTTCACTTTTCGTACAAATGTCATATTTTGGGAGATACAAGCGTCCGAGTTAACCCCTATTTTCAACAGTCCGACCCTTTTTTCGTGTCAGACAGTTCAGAACTTTGAGGAAATTGTTTCTATTTTTGGCCAGGTTGTTGAATTAGACCTCCTGATCCCAGGGGATAATTTTTTCTATATATTGTTATAATAAAAACGTGAAGAGGGTTGGTTAGTGTGAAATTTGAGAAGTTGAAAACCAACATTGTAATGTAGCTCACAGTGAGCATATTTTTATTTTCCAAATAATAAAATCGCGGGATTCTTGTGTCAAATACCCTGGTGATGTATTTTCTTATGCAATTGTTTTTCCTATCTTCACAATCACATTTATGTCTGAATTTTCTTCAGGAATTAAAAGAATATAATTTGTTGAATTAAACACTCTATTTTGGTTGTTGATAATTTCTATGTTTTTCTCTGAGATACAGGTGGAGAATTCTTAATTGCTCTCCATCTGCTATTGATTTTGTTTCCTATATCCTATTCCTCCTTTCATTTAAAACTCTGAGATCCAATGTTTTGACTACCTTTCAATGTAGATTAACCTTACAGAAATTGGATTTGATTAATTTGTTGTTGTGACTCCATAGCCCAATGGTTGTTGTTCTTTGTTCCTACCCAATTATTTAAATCAAAACCCTGAACTAGATAGCTAGCCTAATATCTTCTTTAAAACAAAGCTAAAACTAATAGAGAGAGCCCTCTTTGGGTCTAGGGGGGCTAGATCGTGGACTCCAAAGCGATTTGTGGTTACCTCTGTTAATTTCTTCCTCAACCTAAGAAATTACAGAGTGATAACAAGAGTTACCTAAGACATGTGGCTCGTTTCACTACTGCAAAAAAATACATTCCTCTTTTATAATCTCTAACTTCCCACTCCCAATTGTTCTACTCTGCTATGGAACAAAATACAATAACATATAATGGAACGCCTTCTCCTCCTAGCGACCCGATATAACATAACCCGATAGTCGTCTAGGGTTAGGATTTTGACTTCCTAAATCCTTAATTGTGATAAGGTTTTGGAAGTTATAGAATATTTTTTAAAGTACTTAAATGGATAGCCCCATATGCATGAGTAATGGGGGCTGACATGGCATCCTCTCGTACCATGGTGGTCAACATGATAGGTCAACTCGCGGGAGGCATAACATTTGCATACAATCTCTAATTGACATGATATTTTCACAGTTGGAAAGGTATCGATGTGTAGAATAGCGTAGTGCGGTAAAATATATGATGGTAAATTTTATACCAAAAAATATTATGTTGGATGCCTCAAAATGGCTGAGGAAGGTTTGAAACCCCAATTTTCCAAACTGGGACCTGCCATTTAAATGAGCCTACAAGTTGATTCCTCAAATTTTATCCACTCTAAAAGCATCAAGATAGATGAAAAACAATATAATGATCCAACATAGATCAATATGAGTGTTATGGTTATAAATCAAGAGGTCACATGGTCAAGTCCTTTGCCAAATATATTGTAGATATTCTTTGGCCTCAGTCAATGTCCCCACTAGGTTAGGCCTCACAATCAAGGCCTATAGTTTACCCTGTTTATTATCCATGGATCATGGGGAAGTACTAGGAGGGTTTTCCATGGGGGTTTCCTTGGAAAATAGATTCTGCAATAGTTTCCTTGGAAAAACAATATAGAGAGTATTATCAAGAAGGCCAGTTCAAAACTATAAGAATCAAAACTTTACATGTTCATATTTTCTTTTATGCACACATGGTAGTTCTTATATTTATGGTAACTTTTCAATATTTTCATATTAATCATATGAGAAATGAATTTGATTTTGAAAACCATTCAAACATTTAGATCTTTAGTTTTTTTCTTTCTTTCTTTGCAATATTAGTAGTCTCTTTCTTTAGTATATTATGTTCCTCATAATTCTATTTCATACTTTTGCATGATTTTGGTTTTAGTATATTGTATATATCAATATTTTCTATATCTTGATATTATATTTTTTTTAATGTGCAAAGGAATCACAACAATCAAACAAAGTGATGGGATTAAAGGTATCATCTCTTTCCCAACATCATAATATATATTTTGAAATTGGTTTGCACTATGTTATTGTTCAATCCATTTCACTTGATATGAATCAATTTTATTGTTTCTTCAATTATACCATGAATTTTACGATAATATTATCATTAAAATCAATGCAGGGTAAAATCATGAAGCTATTTGTACCTATGTTAATTTGTTTCAATCCATTTCACTTGATATGAATCAATTTTATTGTTTCTTCAATTATACCATGAATTTTACGATAATATTATCATTAAAATCAATGGTAAAATCATGAAGCTAGGTAACACTGGTGGACACCTGGGTTCCAAAAATTCCTAGCTACCTTTTCACCAAAAATGTTATGCAGGAATTTTCTAATGGTACTGCACATCAAATTTAACGATGCCCACAAAATTCATGTACAATGTTTTTCGAATGAATTATTTTCCCTGTGGTAATGATATTTCGGCCGAAACGTTTATTATTAACAGATTCCATTAAAAAATAGGTTTCAGCCAAAAGAATATTTCGGTCGAAAACCTGAGAATGGGACTGTTTGCATGAAACTGCCAATTCTCTCCATATTACTTCATCCTTTGAGGTAGAGGACTCTGACAAATACTTGTAAAATTTAGTTGAAGAACCGATACCAACATTTTAAAATTGAATCTACTATCATATAATTTGTTTTCATTTTCATTGTTTTTATCTACCTTTATTTAATTTTATAAAAAATCACTGCGTAATATTTTTAGGTGAGATTATGTTTGGGTGAAATGAAAAATCCATATGTCTAAAAATACACAGTAGAAAATTATGGAAAATTTATATTCATAATCCTCAAACCTGTTTCCTCTTCAAAAGGGTATTTTAGATTTACTTTTAAGTAAAAATTAAGATAGATACATGCGTAGAAAACATGTGTTTTAAATATGTAACTTTTTCAGATTTGTCAACTTCAAAAAAATTCTAGAAATTATAATATCAACTGCTAGGTTCAAAACCATAGTCATCACTGCATCTAGGGATCATTGCAGTATATTTCATTTGTCAAAACAAAAGTTTAATAATGGATACATTGTTGTGGGAAAAAATAACTCATTATCTTTCCCTTCATTTGTAAGGAACATACTATGAAACAAATTCTAAATTGACATATCAAATCTTTCAACAAAACAAATTTGAAAAATAGTCATTGGGAAACTAACAAAATTCTTCACAACTTTGGTTTTGGCTGTTGAAAGTAAAATTTTAAATAAAAAATACCTTTGTTTACCACAAGTTAAAGAACCCCAAGTAAAATGTCATAAAACATGCAGTGTTACCCATGTTCATGATTTTACCGCGACCCTATTGTTTCATGTTATTTCATGATGAAATCAATGCAACATATCAAAGTCCAATGCATGAACAAATGAAATTAATATATTGAAATCAATACAATAGAGATTGAAACCAATGCAATACATTGAATATGTTTATTCCATTACATTGTTGGAACACTAAGCAATGGTGATTCAAGTTTGAGAAATTTTTACCCCTTTCAATCACAATATATAATTTTCTAATTTTATCATATTATATCATTTACATCTAATATATCATGTGAATATAACCAAAAGTAGTGTCATTCAACAATATCACATCAAATGCAATAATACACCAAATTTATGTGGAAACCCAAATGTATGTCCACAAAATTATTTTTATATATATCAAGTAACAATTCATAGGAAGGTGTTGGACAATAATCTACCAATAATTTAGAGGGGTGAATGAGTGTGGTGGGACTTTTCCCAAACTTCCTCTCTCTTACACAAAACTCTTAGTTAAGATTCAACATTTTCTAATTACTCATTGCTAATGAGTAATGCTAATGAACACATACCACCAAAACATGTCATCAACATATCATCAACAAAATCATCTCCACAATGAACACAAAGAACACAAGATGCTGCACAATTTTTTTTAATTATGGACTTCAATCCCAGGGTTTTTCAAAGAACAACTAAATAGGAGTACAACTCTACAAGAGAACCATCTCTATATGAAAGACTCAACTTAAATTCTCAACACCAACTAAAATGACGAAACAATCCTCAACAGATATCAATCATTAACATAAAACAAGTGCATCTACTCATGCACCCAACCCCATTTAAAATGGCAAATGTTCCTTGTGAATCAACTTTAAAATTATAAACAAGTGCATCAAACCATTTACCAAGTATGTACCATTCATGGGTCAAATACTCATCAACAATGACTCACCATTATGCACTAACATCATCGAATCCATACACCCTCATGTATGTGCCAACTCATCAACTCGCCATTCTAAACTATGACCTTTAGTTTTGAATTAGTCAACAACCCCAACTTGAAATAATCATAACTTGTACCTGTAATGAATAAAGATATGAAACTGATACATACTGTTATTCAGTGTGTTTTATACAAATACACCAAGTGGAACTACTTGGAAACTATCAGAAAATGAGTTATAGAAAAAAAAAATGGCATACCTTTGCTAAATTCTCATACCTTAGTATTTATCTTGTAGAGTGTGTCCCAAAATATTTCCATGAAATTGATCTGAAACTAAAAACATACTACATCATGTACCCTAAAAAACACATTTTTTTTTTTTTTTTTTTTTTTTTTTATGAAGAAGTTATGATTGCTTTTAATTTGAAACACCAAGCTTTTGACTCAGCTCTGACTAGCTACAAACCCTATTTTCCAATCAGAGTAACTCCCAAAATAAACGAATAAAGAGTTGAATATTTTACCACAGGTACTTGGGTATGTTTCTTTCTATAGTATAGAAATTTCAATGGGTCTGAATCACAAGTAGAAAAAAAAGGTTACATAAAATGAGATGACTTCCTGGAAATAACATACCTTAGACAACATCATCAAAAGAATTTATCCTCTTCAATTATAACCCCTTTCTTCACCTTCCTTCTGGAAATCAGCTTAGAAATCCTGTACAATTCTCATTCACCCATATATCTTCAATATTCTAGTGTGTTCCACACCCAAACTGCTCAAGAAGCTCTCATAAGAAGTTCTCCATCAAAACTCCAAAATATATTCTCACAAGAAGTGCCTCCATTGATCCAAAAAATGATGATCTAAGAGACCATTGCTATCTTATTTATACTCCTCTGGCCTCTCTAGGTCATTGAACCCATTTCTAGGTCATCACTAACTCATTCCTATTTTAGGGAAGAACCACTTCCATAAATAGAAATTTCCAATATTTATCATTTAAATAGTCCTCCTTTCTGATTTTCCCATCTCTACTTATCATTTCTCGGATTTTTCACTTCACATTTAAATAATCCACCTTGACTTTAATTTATCACCCTACTCTTTATCATTTAAATAATTACTTTTAGGTCACTTAACCTATTTTCCTTACTACTAACCACTCTTCCATAAATAGTTGCCTCCCAATACTTTATCATTTAAATATTCATTCATTCTGTCACCACTATCATTTCTTAATTTTGTCATTCTCTTTATTACTTAAATAATCCACCTTTACTTTAATAATTTTACTTTATCATTTAAATAATGATTTCTCTCTTTTGTAGGTCACTTTGGACTCTTTGACCCTCGGGGGCTTCAAGCCTCATGTGGGGTCCTTCATCTTCATAAGGCCATAACTCTCAAACCATGAGGGAGTTATGTGACATTCCACATACCAATCGAAAATGGCATGACAAGCACTCATCCATCTAGGATAGTTTCACCAACAATTTCCCTTGATCTTCATCTCATTATTCCACATACAAGTACTAAATGATCCAACCATTCTAGGATAAATCAATCTGTAAAGAATATTCCCGTGAGGGCTTTTACCATAAGAGTACTCACTTTGAGTTCATCCATTTGTGCACCTTATCAATCATGATAAGAAAATAATGAGAGCAAGGGTCCTCCACCATTCTTTTAGGATAACTCAATCTGCAAAGCGCTTTCCCGTGAGGGCTTTCACCATATGGGATTCACTTTGGAGTTCATCCATTTGTGCACCTTATCAATAATTCTAAGACACACGAGTCATCTATACATTTTTCCAACAATGCATCATATACCAATGAAACCACAATGATCCATCTTTCATCATGTATCAATGACAACTCATTGATCCATTATCATACCAATGACAACTCATTGATCCATCTTCATCTATGCATTCTCACTCAAGGAAAATATATATATTATATTACATCAATTATCAATAACCAACTTTGACATCAATTAATCACTGACATCAATCAATGACATCAATCATTCAAACCATCTAAGATTAATGACAACATGATCCAACATACCAACTTCCAAATATTCTCCAAGACCAACTAGAAGGAAACACCAACCCCCGACATGTGCATCAACTCAAGGAAGCACCAACTCCCCGGGAAATGGAACCAACCGAAAGGAAGCTAATGACCCTCTAATTTATAGAATTCAACCTCAAGGGGAGCACTAACTCCCGAAGTTCTCCTAAGACCAACCGGAAGAAGGATACTCCCCCTTGATATATAGGCACAAAAATGAAAGAAGTTCCAACTCCCCGAGTTCTCTTACACCAACCAGAAGGGAGGCTATAACCCCATTTCTTGCCTCTATCCCTTCCTTCTAAGAAGTACAAGGACCAATTGCCACTACCATCATATTGTCACTACCTAATGTCACCAATACATCAATCCAACTCACAACGCTTAATCGCTACATCAACTAACCTTTCTTAAATGATGATCAACCAAATCATCCAACTCATTTTCATACATGACACACAACAACTCCCTTAAATTATTATGTTAGAGGGGCCCCATTTGACGGCCATGAGTTTTCCCTTTATCTTTGATTGGTCTAGTTTTCTCATTTAAGTTTCAATATAACCATGTAAATATTTTTCCATTTTGGTGATTGGATTGGTTTCCACTAGACATTATTATACTACAACAACTTGATTAATTATTGAAATTAGTTTTAATGTGAATTCCTCACATTCACATTGATTCAAAACATGATTATGAGGAATATTTCTTTTATATCATCTCAATAATTAACATATGATTCTAAATATGGTCTCCACTACATGAAATATAGTCTTGTTCTTAATTGCAATTATTATCAATATTTTTAAGATTAGGTGTTTGAGTTTTATTTTGACTAAAATGGACTCTCTGTATTTAATATACCTCATATCGATTATTTCTCTTGGAAATATAAACATCTTAGCCATATAATTTAAGGATTACCTTAAAGATTAGATTTTCATTATGATTCAATGTTGTGATTTCAATTGGTTGATTTAAAATTTTTGACAATTGAGTGATTATTAGATCGTACGGAGTTAATTTCCTCAAATTTGCACATCTCCAAATCCCAAAATATAATGTCTAGTTTGGTATGTAGTTATGCTTATTTAGAAGGTGTGATATGAATTTGATTTGATTATATTAATTGATTTTCCTTAACTAAGAGTTGAATATTTTGTAGCTACTTTTTTAATAAATATTAGCATACCTTTATTTTTTGGTTACATGTCCATTGCTGGATGCAATTGAACTTCAGTTTCAAAATATGCCAAATAATCCATTCAGTTGGAATTACTTATCTCCACATGTCGAAATACTTAGACAAGGAAAAGTTTAGAATTCTGGTTAGTTCATAGGAGGGTGTTAACTGTCAAAATGAAACCGTTCTTTCGGGTGAATTTTGTAGTGGATATCATGGCTATTGGTGGAAGGCCCGCAAGTTACTTTGAGTTTTTTATAGCTGAGAAAAAAATTTAGATTTTGGTTTGACTTAAAATAATTTGGATTGTAAAGCCTTTTTCAAATTGTCATTTTTACTTTCCACAGCACACAATAAAACCCTTGAAAACAAGTTAGCCGTGGAAAGTGCCCACTTTCAATAGCTATGATATCGCTTACTAGTTGGCACGCTGTTGAAAGTGTAAAATCTTAAAAAGTTCTTAAAATCGCTTCGGGTGGCGCATTGTCAAAGGTACATGCTTTCAACAACTAATGAGGGTCTTCTATTAGGCAAGCCGTTGAAAGTACTTACTTTCAGCAGGCCTAAATGGGGCTTACAAAGAGGTGTCAGGAAAGTTTATCGTTTCAACAACAATGAGGTCAGACTCTCGCTGACAACATCAAATCAAATCTTTGGTTCCATATCGCTATTGTTCACAAAGGGATCGCTTAGGGTTTTGAATTACAAAATGGAAAATGATACTTAAACTGTGCAGGGCACTTTTCAATCCCTTCCTGAGCTCCAAATTAATATCTAACAACACCATTGGAAAGATGAGATTCTCTAGATGCCGATCGACTATCTAAACATGCAAAAACGTGGTTTTCTAAGTGACCTAGGTTCGATTTTAGAAAATCTGCCCGAATTTCTCAACAAGAACGACATTTTATGACCATAATGTTGGAGTTTCCATACTTTCAAATACCTAAGGAGTAGATTTTCTAAGTTAGTTGTTGAAAGCCCGTCATGCATTTAATAGACACAAATATTTCGCCTGCATCAGGATTTTTGTTAGGAAATGGTTTGAAAAGGTTTCAATAGATAGGTGGTGAATTATCGAGTCAAAATGAAGGCCATTCTTGGGGATGAAAGTCAAAAGGAAATTTTTGACTAGATTTGGTCATTTTCAAGAGCAAAATGATAGGGATTTTGCAATACATCATCAAATTCGAATTCCATCTTTGGGGGATCAGATCAAAGAGCCTTGGAAGGCTAGGGCTACACTTCATCAACTTTCAACCAATGTTTGAAGACCAAAAGATAGAGGTTGGCCTCATCTTGAGGATCTCTCCTTATATTTTATGAATTAGTTTTGACTTTCTATTTAGAATATCAGATCCATCGTTTTAGGATCCGGGAACTGATTGTAAGAGGCTATAATGCCAAAGACATTTGGAGTTCTAAGGGTTCGATTCTAGATAGAGAAATACTCATTTTGTACTCAGACTTTCTATGATAATACAGATCACAGGTTCCTTACAATTTTGATTGTCAACTTCCATCTTTCTTTCCGTGATTATTATCTGTTGTCAAGCTTTGAATGGATATTATCCCATTGTTTAGCTCATATCCTGATAATAAGTCTCTTAATTGTCTCTTAGACCCTACATTGTAATCGTTTAGTTACAATTTTTTTCTCCACCCACTTTAAAGCTACTCACATTAATCAATCTTGAAAGCACTGCTCATTTGTTTATCATTTTCATGTTTGAATGCTATAAGCTGTACTTGAGTTGTCCCATTGATCCACATTCACAAAATACAAAAACATTCATTTTGTTACTAAGCACCTTTGGTCAGCAACCATAAAGGGTTTCTTGGAGGATAACAAAATGGCGCCGCTGCCTGGGAGCGAGTTCAAGCTTATCTTCCTGGGAGAATGACACATCAGATCTATTTTTGATGATAGACAAGGAACAGACACTATCAGGTTGTAATCAACTATCTGGCGACCTACGAAGGATGAATTGCATGACCCACAATATTCAAATGTCAAAATCATTTGCTTCTCTTTGGCCCTGAGGTTTGCACCTCTTGACTTCCCTTCAGTTCCTGGTTTCCCACATCCGCCCTCCTTCTATAGATATTTGGGGAGATCACCTCCCAAGATTTGCGGAAAAGAAAGGAGATAATCCTTCAGATCATCTCATCAGATTTCATCAATGCATGATTCACCTGGATGTATATCATGAGGATGTGCCTCATGAAGATGTTTTTTCTATTCATTAGAAGGGGATGTCTGTGAATGGTACTGATCCTTACCTCCTCTAGCATATCTTCTTTAAAAGAGTTTCATACAAGATTCCATCATCGATGTGAAAGGTTTTTTGATCGAGAAATTCTTCTTGAGGGTTGTTGTGAAGAATCTCATTCACATATTCAAAATGTCTATGCTTCTAGTTGTGAACACGAAATTCTTTCTATTGTTGCCGCTCAAGAGGAAGATATTCATAATACAAATGATTACAATGAGAATTATATATCTATAGAAGCATCAGATCTTATCTCTATTGCACATATTGCCTTTGATTTGTATGAAGAATCGCTTATAAAGATGATTGCCTCAAATCTCAAAGAGGTTTCTTATGATAGTTTTTCGCCTATAACGGATGAGAAGGATTTGAAGATTGATTTTCTTTCCCAAGCGACATGAAGGTTTCTTGTTCACCCATCTTTGATAAGTATGCAAACGAAGCAGATCAGATTCTTACATCAGATTTCGCTGACTTGAAGAGCAACCTCCCATATATAATGCGCTTATGAATTTGATGTTGATGAAGAACAATATTGTGAAAAATTAGCCATCCGGAACCCCGCTAAAGATACACGTAAAAGTCATCTACAGAAATCAACAGTTTTTGCATGCACCATACTTGAACATAGATCCGGCAGACAACAACAAATAATTCATCATAAACAATGCAGTTAATTTGCAGACCTGTTCAGATTTACACGCAGTTGAATGTGGAAGCTATTCTCGGAAGAAGAGTATGCAGAGATCTTCTGATGATCAGTACCGGCTAAATGTGAAGAAGTGTTTTCTTACAGCAATATTGATCCTTTTGCTAATTATCTAGAGTTTTCAAGCAGCATAAATGTTAAATTGCTCTTGTAAAACGAAGGTTGGTTCTGCTGCCCATTCAAACTCCATTTCTGTATGTTATGGTTTCTAATATTTTTCAAGTCAAGATCAAGCATGATATCGCGAGATCGCTTTCACTTCTAATGACATTGGAAATCCGGGCTTACTTGACTGACCGGGCCTTCACCGTTAGATGTAGGAGTAGATATAAAAATAAGCTCTTCTTATGAGCACATAGATCGATTTCAGTTATTGTTAACAAGGTAGCGCAGTCGCATGAAAGCTATAGGTTTGCAGAGGGATTAGTGCTAAAGGTTTAATGACTCCATACCTAAAAACGCACTAGTATTTTGATCGGTATTATCATCACTCTTCAAATGATTATCGTTTTCCTCAGTTTATTTCCATCGTCTTCAGCTCCATATTGTCCATCAAGATCCTGACCGATTATGATTATTCTAGGCCTTTGTGACACTGCCATGACCTGCATTCCAAAATTCTTGTTAGTATCGCTTAAGACAACTTAGGTATTATTGAGTTTTTGTAAAATTTATTAAAGCAAGAGTGGTGTGTGCTTTAGTGTCAAACTGTCATACACTACACAAAGCCAAATGTTGAGTTAAACCACAAGTCTAACTCTCATGCTAATTCTAAGGTCAATACCACGTTGAAAATCCCAAAGCTCAAAGATAAGTGTCAAGCCCGGAGCCAATCATCATTTGGACATTTTGCACCTTTATTGTTTTTCCCCTATAACTGGAAATGCAGACTTTGTACAAGAATATTATTTTGGTAATTGCAACATCATGAACAATATGATTTTGACAAGATGGGTCATAGTGCACAGGTGAATATTATTTGTGGCAATTGTTCAAATAAAGCTACTTGCAGAGATGGATATGGTTGCATTTGTAATGTGTCATGATACAAGTCAGAGAGCGCTTCTAATTTGGACAATGGAGTTTCAAATTTAAAACAACTTGGGACTGCATGTTTTTTTCTGGGGTTCTCATGAAACCGGCAAAATGCTGCAGCAGAGGAAATTAGTTTTGAATTGGGTCGCTCTTTAAAGGTGATAAATTGTGCGCAACTAGTAACAAGAGAAAATAGTAATGAGACAAGCTCTAGCATTTGCTCTATGTTTAAAGATGCCCAATCAAGTAAGGGATAAAAACATTTTGTCTGAGCCGTCTCTTTAGTGTCTTCTTCTGATGACCAAGAAGATAGCATTGAAGATAATATCTCCGATGCTAGTGACCAGGTTTGTTGCATTTCGCCTGACCAATTGTGTACCATCAGGTTCGTGAATCGGCCTACCAAATGTGTGCTCTTCAGACTTAACACTCCGTTGTCACAACAAACCTAATCCTACCTCGCCAAAGATATTCTCCTCCTCTATATTTGCCCCTTTATGTCGAGAAGCATAATTAAGGCTACCGTGCAAGAGATCATCAAGGGTTCAAGGACAAGAGATCGATCAATCGTATTTTTTTGGGTGAGTGTCACGTATATGTGGTTGGGAGACCCTTTTATTCCATTACTTTTGAGGTTCAAGGTCATCTAAGGCAGTATATTTCATAGTACTTGGGACATCAAGGGCATCCTGAGATGCCATTTAAAGATACTTCAGGAGCTGCATCCCATGAAGATGAAACTGGCACCTCTTCTGATAATCAGGATTCAAACGAAGATGGCAATAGTTATCTATGATGATTTCAGTCGCCCAAAGCCTATGACTATCTTCTGGTTTAAAGTGGCCCAAAGCATAACTGCTCGACCCATGAAGGGAACGCTCACTGGCCCGTAACAATTTTGAACTGGTCTTTCATCAACCAAGATCTGAAACTTGCATGAAAATTGCCTTGGCCATCATGGATGAGGTGGAAGATCTAGAAGCGGGTAAGATTCAGGTGCCGAAAATCATGACTATTGGCTAAGATTTCTTGGTCATTATTGCAATCGATTGAGAAATTTCTGCCCAAAAATCCTCTATATGCTCGGGTCAGTCATCGTTGAGTTGAGTATGGCTTAGAATTTCATGGGTGATTATGTCATAACCAATTTAAGGTTGTATGTGGATCTTATGGAGAATTGGTTGTTGAGTTATAGTATTATACACCGCGTGAAGGTGCTGTGACAATTGTTCCTGAAAAATGCCTATAAGAGATGTAGTTTCATAGAATTCAATGATTTCGGGATATTCTTTGCATAGGTATGACAAGGAGGCTCTCAAAGTCTTTGACCAAATGAAGTTAGCAAACGTAAAGCCAAATGATGCCACATTTGTGGGTGTTCTATCTGCATGTAGTCATGCAGGTTTAGTTGATAAAGGGTTGCGGTAGTTTGATTCCATGAGGCAAGAATATTCAATTACACCTACAAAAGATCACTATGGCTGCGTAATAGGTCTTTTTGGTCGTGCTGGATGCCTGGATAAGGCAGAGGAAATTATCAACAACATGCCCCTTGAGCCACCTCTTAGTGTATTGGGAGCAATATGAAGGTGCGTAATCTTAAGAAAAACGTAACTAGGGAAAAAACATGCGGCGTAATGCATTTTAAGATGGAACCAAAAACTACTGCACCATATATTTCCCTCTCAAATATATATATTGGCGTCACTGGCATGGAATGATGTAATAGGATGTGAGAAATGTATGAGAGACAAGTATCGCTGCTTGGAGACTGATAAAGTTGACCACAGTTGAAGCAATGAAAGCAGCAGGTTGGGTATTGTTTACTTCCATTCCTCAGTTTTCTTTTTTCACATGGGATCAAATGCAATGATCTTACGCCTTCAACCTTGGATGCTATATTATTTGGGCTATTGTAGTTGGAATTAGATATGCTGTTGATTATCTAAAATCTCATAACTTGAAATATCTTGTCAACCAAGTTTTAATGTGGTTCATGAATGTTGTGAAAGGTTTTGTTCTGTTGTCACTGTGGATTTTTGTCATCCCTGTTCCTTTTGGACTATTATTTGAGCTATTGGTGATAATGACTTTACATGAACCTGCCAATTAAAGCCCGGTGTTCCTTCTCTATCAATATTGGGCTTTGGGACTCACATTTTTCAAGATCTGGACAAGACTGGTAATGCTAAGTCCAATGGCACCATTGGTAGATCCATATAATATAATTGATAAATAGGATGTGATCCTATATATCACTTCCTTGTAGAGTTACATGGGAAGGAGCAGTATCGTTGATTGTTTAAATTACAACAGAAACATGCCCATTAGTAGCAATGAAGGGATGACAATCATGATCCTCTTAATGGATTATCTAACGGCATAAATTCTGAGAACATACTATTACATTCAACAAGCAAATACCATGGCAACTAAAGGTTATGAGGAGAGCTTGAAACATCCATACCAAAGAGATGGGGATTCAACTGGACAGTTTCTTGATACAAACATAACTGCTCTGCTCAAAGCTGTATCTAATCCTTCTGGGATGTTACTGCAGCACAACAACAAGTTCAGGCTCGACCACCGTAGGGGTGTTAACACCCGTGAAAAACAAGAATGATGTTACTGTTGTTTTGAAGCAAAGGTTTGGAGTAGCATTGAGAGCAGAGACCCTTAGGCACCTTATTCGGGAAGCAGATCCTAGTATTTTATATCACTTGGGGACTTTACTTTTGGGAGAACATCCAGACACCTCAAGTACATGCATTTTTGTGGCTGTTTTGTTTCACTTACATATCTCATAGAGACATTCATGAGAAAACTATATAACAAAGTCTTCCAAATGGCCCCGGAAATGCTTGGCTCTTCAAATGAGGATATCCAAAGGATCTCAAAAATTTCACAGATTGATGAGGAGCAGCTCATGGCAATGTTTGCTTACATTGAATCATTCCACAAAAAGAAAAATCCTTCAAATCGACGCCTTCTAATCATACTCCGCCTTTGACTCAAATTGTGAGGGAAGTGTCTCTCATTTGCATATATCATCTCCATATTTTTAGGCACAGGAAACATGGCAGCCAATTGAAGAAGAACAGAGCCAAGATGTTTTCTCATCTACTAAACCATCTAGACCATCTACATCAAAAGACTAGTAAAGTTTCAGAATCTTGTGACATTCCTGTTGGAAATGTGCACCTATAATTTTGAAGAACAAGGTTCCAAGATGGCATGAACAACTACAGTGTTGGTATTTGAATTTTCATGGTCATGTAACCGTGGCTTCTGTGAAGAATTTCCAATCAATTGCTGCCATAGACCCTAGTCGACCAGGAGCACAAGTTGATCAAGATATGACTCTTCTCCAGTTTGATATAACAACAACAAATGAACATCTAAATCTTGACAAATCGGATGCTGGTCTGGAGACAGAAAATGGTGGATGCATACACTATCTGTACAACCATACAAACGTGCCAACCGACCGGGTGCTCACTTCAATGATTTTGTCGTGATAACCTATATGACATTGAGAACAGAGTTTTTTATGTGCATAAACAAATATTACATTAACAGAGTGGATGAGATTGGCCCTGTTGAATCCCTTCTTAAGTTTTTGGGTTCTGAAAATGATGTATTTGTTCGTGCTGAAGAAGATGGTGTACTACGAGCTCTTTCTTCCATATTAGACAGCGAAAAGAGATCTTTGGTGGATTCAAATGGCTTTCCTATTTTCATCAATACAATTCTAGTTCCTTCAAAGGAGTTTTTCCTATGGAGTAGTCGCCAAGAAATTTAAGTGCAAAATAGAGCAGAGGGATATTCTTTTGCATATAATCGAGATTCATCCACATTTTGTAAGTTTATGTTTTTGGTGGTTTGGGCGAGCCCCCAGAGTGCTCATTAACTAATCGGTGCACCTGGGTCGACTCCATGCCCAATGCTAGCACACTGAAACTACTAGGGTTCTTGGTCACCTCACGTGAGATGCCCATCCCGGCTTGGAGCTACCGTTAACTCCCAAATGAAACCGCTCTTCTATTGAATTTTGTAGTGGATATCATGGCTATTGGTAGCGGCCTCAAGTTAATTTTGAGTTTTTATAAATTCTAGAAAAATTTTAGATTTTGGTTTGACTAGAAATAATTTTGGATTGTAAAGTCTCTTTTTCAAAATTGTCATTTTACTTTCCATAGCTAACATGTTTTCAAAAAATTCACAAGCTCAGTGGAAAGTGCCCACTTTCAACAGCCTGAGATCGCTTCATCGGGCCATGCTACTGCTGAAAGTGTCAAATCTTTAAAGGTTTTTAAAATCAGTTCTCAGGTGGCACGCTGCCAAAGATACATGCTTTCAACAAATAAGGAGGGTCTTCTACAGTGGCTTTGCTGGTTCACTTACTTTCGGCAATGCTAATGTATTTACAAAGAGAAAAAGCAACAGAAAGTCAAGATTATCAACACTTAACAGAGGGTCACACTCTCGGGTTGGAAACATCAAACAAATCTTTGGTTCCATACTCCACATTGTTCACAAAGGATCGCTTTTAGGTTTTGAATTGCAAATGGAAAATGATACTTAAACTCATGGCACTTTCCAATCCCTTCCCTCGAGCTCCAAATTAAGATCCACAACACCCATTGGAAATATGAGATTCTAGGATGTCGACCGATTATTTAAGCATGAAAAACGGACTTTCCATGACCAAGAAATTCGATTTTGAAATCTGCCCACTTTCAACAAATAAGAATCCATTTCAAGGACCTGCACTGTTGAAAGTCGCTACTTTCAACAAATTTAAGAGCAGATTTTCTAAGTTAGTCGGGTTGAAAGCCCCTCACATGGCCAAAATAGGCACCCTTTCAGCCTGCATCAGGATTTTTTACTAGAATGGTTTGAAAAGGTTTTGGGCCAGACCTAGGGTGGTGAATTATCAAGTCAAAATTTGAAGGCATTTCTTGGGGATGAAAGTCAAAAAGGAATTTTTGACTAGATTTGGTCATTTTCAAGAGCAAATGATAGGGATTTTGGCACACATCATCAAATCTGAATTCCATCTTTGGAGGATCATATCAAAGAGCCTTGGAAGGCTAGCTACACTTCATCAACTTTCAACCAATGTTTGAAGACCAAAGATAGAGGTTGACCCCATCTTGAGGATCTCTCCTTATATTTTGTGAATTAGTTTTTGACTTCTCTATTTTTAGAATATCGATCCATTGTTTTAGGATCTGAAAAACTGATTGTAAGAGGCTATAAATCCAAATACATTTGAGCACTAGAGGGTTCGATTCTGTATACAGTAATACTCTTTGTACTCAAACTTTCTATGCTAATACGTATCACGTGTTTCCTTTCAGCTTTGATTGTCACTTTCCATCTTCTTCCCATTATTACTGGTTGTCAAGCTTTGAATGGCTATTATCCCATTGTTTAGCCCATAGCCCTATTAATAAGTCTTTTAATTGTCTCTTAGACCCTTCTTTGCAATCGGGTTTAGTTACAATTTGTTCTCCACCCACTTTAAAGCTACCTGCTGATTAATCAATCTTTGAAAGCACTGTCTATTTGTTTATCATTTTCATGTTTGAATGCTATAAGCTGTATTGAGTTGTCCCATTGATCCACATTCACAAAATACAAAAAACATTCATTCCTTAAGTTACCAAGCACCTCTGGTCTGCAACCACAGAGGGTTTCTTGGAGTGATAACAGGAGGCAAACTTCCAGCTTCATGTTCGAGCAAACAATGAGGAGTCTCACAAAATGACCAAAACACCACTCACCAAACATGTGGATTTACCTTCTGCATGAGCCATTTTCTCAGAAAATGAATTTTTTGATAGAAATATTATCTAATTGAAACTACATTTTCCATATTTGATGTTGTGGCCAGTCTTCAAGAGATGAACTTCCAGCTTGATTTCCTAGCATATGGTGAGGAATCTCACAAAACGACTGAAAACCCACTTGCATAATATGGTGATTTACCTCTATGGAGGGTTCTATTCTCCAAAATGGAAATTTGTGAGAGATATGCTTTATTATTCAAAATGATTTTTCTAAAAAATCATGTTGCGGTGAGTTTCTAAACTTTTCTTCAATATGTATGGTTGCACTCATCATAGAAAAAATTATGCACATGATTTTGGATCTATAAGGATCAATATAATGTTTAAATATCATATCTTGAGATCCTAAAGGGTATCTTTTAGAGGATGAAAGAATGAAGAAAGGATGGTATTACGCAAGGAGAGACTTGTGCTATCACAATCTCTTTCTTGAAATCTTTTGTATTTTGAGTTTGAAGTCAATTATAGAATTGATGCACTATTGTCAAGTTTTTGTAAACTGATAGAAGACTCTAAAGTATTTTGTTTGTATTTAGAACTTATACTATTATCATGTTTTGAGTTTAATAAAAGACTTTCCATTTGAAAAATTTCATTCTTTATGAGTATGAGTTTGTATATTGTGCACTTTTGTCGGGCTTATATTTATTTAAAATCATCAATAAACTATCTTTCATGATTGGTCTGAATTTGACAAATTGAATTATTCAATATCAGTATGTGTATTTGTAGTTTCTTATTAATTGTTTAATAATTTCATTACAGGTATGCATTTTATTTAATCGTTGTCTTTCTATGTGAATTTTTTTCCTTAGATAGACAACTTTCTTATCTCGTGTTCAATATCTTTTAATCCTCCCTATTGAGTGTGAGTATAGATATTTGATCTTTCCTTAGTAACTATTTACTGAGTTAAGATTGATGTGTATTTGTTTTTAATTTTTATTAGGTTATATGAACTACTTCTATAACTTAATAACTTACTTTTATCTCATGCTCAAGTTTTTATTATTCTTCTTTCTCCTAACTAAGACATCATGAATTACTTATATATCTCGGTTAGGATAGTTTAGGCTTAGAATAGAGATAGATTAATTCTTTTCTTTTCTGCAATTAGTATTTATCAGAGCTTCAAGGAAAGTCTCCATTCGCTAGAGAAAATCCTCTATACGAGTAACTTGACCCATTATAACCAGTCAAAATCACCATCCCAAACGGAAAAGGGTCTGATTGGAGCCAATATGTGCTACTAATAAATGTACCATAACATCACTAAGGTGTACCTCAACATGTACCAACATCACCAAGACATGTACCTCATACATGTACCAAGACTATGCCTCACACAATGCACCAAAAATGTGCCTCAAACATATGCCAATGCCTCAACAAGATTCCAAAGGCATGACTATCACAAAATCAACAAGTAACCAAGATATACCTCAAACCATGTACCTCAATCATGTTCCAACATCCATAAACCATGTACCAAGAGATACCATCAAGAATGTGCCATATCACTCACATAATATACAACAAACCATAAACATAGTTACCAACTTAACAAGAACTCTACAGAGTTCTCGTTTTTTGGGGGGTCACATTTTTTACCCTCTTTTTGCAAGGTGCTACCAGTAGCACCCCCTTCCCCTTTTAGGTGGTTTTTTCGATATTTTAAATTTTTCGATACACAATGTTTCCACATTTTTTTTAAATGTTTATTTTTTATCTATTTTCTATTTTTTCTATTTTTTTTTATTTAACAATGTTTTTAGTCATTGTTTCATGCTTCTTTTAATCTTAAAAATAATTTTTACCATTTTCACTTTTTAAATTACGATTTTTCATATAATTTTGTCTCCTTAATTAATTTATTGTTCCATACTTTTAAAATATAGTGGAAAAAATCATTTTTAACACATTGTTTGCCTTTACTTCAATACATAGAAAATAGTTGTAGTTAAATAACATTATTTTTTAATATTTAGCAAAAAAATATACATTTTACAACCATATATAATAAAAAACCTATACATTTTGGTACCTATTCGTTTAAAATAACATGTCAAATAAATCATTTTTATGGACGTAATTGAACAAAAAAAGTGAAAATTTTATAAAAAAAAAATAACATTTTTTTTCCATATTTTTATACAATTGAAGGAAAAAAATTACAAAATTTGATAAAAGTTTCCCTAGTATAGTGATTCACATACAAATAAAAGGAAAAAGAAAACAATAAAAAAATTCATCATAAAACAACAATAGATACATATTCATTCTTATTTTAAAATATGAAAGTCAAAACATTAAAGTTATAGCTCATAAAAAAATTTCAAAATTGAGCATCGTCTTCAAGGGCATTCTTAAAACTAATCAACAATATCATATATCCCAAATTCATCATTCTCAAAAGACACATTTGTTGATTAAGGTTGGTTGTCATTGATGTCAACCTTTGAAGAAAAACCTGTAGCACAAAGGTTTGGGTAATGGACCCAAGATTGTTTGATGTAAATATGACTCATTATTGTTTTGTCATGGTTGATAAGAAGTAAATATGGATGAACTCCAAAGTTGTCCCCTTACGGTCAAAGCCCTCACGGGAAGACGCTTTGCGGAGTAAGAGAACCCATGCTTAATTGTGGAATAATGA
>SNQJ01S0171703.1:0-20499 GCA_010110895.2 Picea sitchensis
TGGATGAGCAATGTACATTGCTCTATGATATTCTCTTAAGATCAAACTTTTCAATTCATCATTAGGAGGTACGTAAATCTGGTTATTATACCTCATTAATATGTCATTTTCCAATGTAAATCCCTCATACTTTGGTACCAACATGGTGTCTTGTCTGATATTTTCCTTAACCTCTTTATACTACTCATCATCGCACTGTATATATAGAATCCTTCCTCAAAGATTCATCTAAAGAGGTATCACCGAAAATATGTGTGGTCTTCAACTCAATGCATCTTCCACTCTGTTCACGGTTCCTTTTATGTAGTTAATCTCAAAATTGTATTCACTAAGGACTTCTAACCAACACCTTTGTTTCACGTTGAAGTCACTTTGTGTAAAAATGTATTGCAAACCACAGTGGTATGTTTTCAATTCAAATTTATGTCCAATCAGGTAGTGTCTCCACACTCTCAGGGCATACATAATGGCCAATAACTCCAAATCATGTGTCGCATAGTTCTCTTCATGCTTTCTTAATTTCCTTGAGATGTAAGCGATCACTCGACTTTCTTGCATCAAGAATATGCCTAAGCCTTCTTTGGATGAATATGTTCATACCAGGAGGTCCTACTCCATGTCAGGGAATTTTAGTATCGACGTTGTCATCAACAACTTCTTGAGCCTTCGAAAATCTTCCACGCATTTCTTTTTCCATACAAACTTCTTGTTTTTCTTCTGCAATTACATAATCGGATTTGTTATCTTTGAAAAACCTCTGACGAACTGTTGATAATATCCTGCTAAACCTATGAAGCTACGTAATTATGGTACGTTCGTTGATGCAAGCCATTGCATAGCAGCCTATACCTTCATTGGATCCACAATGATACCTTCGTCGGAGATAAGATTCCCTAAATAATGAATCCTTGATTCATAAAAAGAGCATTTTGACAGTTTCCCATATAACTTGTTTTCTCATAAAAATTGTAGTACCAAGCACAAATGTTTGTCATGTTTTTTTGTCATCCGAGAATATATGAATATGTCGTCAATGAATACTTGAACAAACTTTTCCAAGTATTCGCGAAACACCCCATTCATCAAGCTCATGAATACCCCTAGGGAATTTGTCAGTCCAAACATTAAAACGATAAACTCGTAATGTTTGAACCTCATCTTGAATACGATCTTAGGAATGTCTTCCTCTTTGATCCATAATTGGTGATATCTTCATCTCAAGCCAATCTTTGAAAACACTATTGCTCCCTTCATTTGATCAAACACATTGTCTATTCATGGCAAGGGATATTAGTTTTTGATCATTTCCTTATTCAATTGACAGTAGTCAATATAGATTCTCCATGACCCATCCTTCTTCTGTATGAAAATAACAGATGCACCCCAAGGTTACACATTGGGACATATAAGTCCCATGTCCAACAACTCCTTCAGTTGCATTTTCAACTCCTGCAACTCAGGTGTTGACATCAAATAAGGCCCTCTTTCTATTGGTTCAGTTCCAGTTTTTAAGTCGATGGTAAATTCCATCTCTCTTTTAGGTGACAAACCTGGAAACTCTTCTGGGAACATGTCCGCAAAATCTCGTACTACCAGGAGGTTTTCTAATCCTTCCTCCATGCCCTTATTGTTTAGTGCTAAGATTGCATATATATTTAATCCTTTGCGCATGCTCTTCCAGAGCTGTAGGGAAGAAATGAACCTTAGGGAAACTCCCTGGTTTCTTCCTACAATCACTCATCTTTGTCCCTCATCATCAGTGAAACTCAACCATGTCATATTACAGTTGATTATAGCATCATGCGATTTGAACCATTCCATATCGATCATGATGTCATAATATCATAAGGTCATGATGTACATGTTGTCCTTCATTACAAAATATCCTAGATTAAGGCTACAGTCTATAACCTTTCCTCCAACCTCCTGCTTGGCACCCAGATCCATTTCCACATAGCTAAACTCTTCTTGTTCGACTGCATTTACCTTAATTCCTTTTAGAATTGCAATAGAAAAAAAATTATTTTTAGCACCGAGATCTATCAAAATAATAAAGGTTTGGTCAGCAATGCCACCTGACATCTCAAGCATAGTATACTAGTGCTCGGCCTGGAGGTTATTCATCGCTACATGAATCCGGTGGGCCTTTCCCAAATCTCCAACGGTAGTGTGTCCAACTGACTCGACTCCTCTATCCCTTTCAATTAGACAATCATGTTGGTAATGTGGATATCCATATGTCCAACATCTAGTCTTCGATCCAGTACTCTTGGTCCCCAAAGTAGAATTTGTTGGCCCACTAGCTTGACACCCTGGCTTGTTCTACTAAACAAGCCTAAACTATTGTTGTGAATGACATTGTTTTTGGTGATGTTTTCCTCTGTAGGGAGTTTGTTGTTCAGGATTCGGTCACCATGGTGTCGTGGACGTGGATCCTATCAGATTAACTCGATACCCTGATGAATGTCTAGTTGGTGTCTGATGTTGTTGTTCACTAGATGTCACATGTCCCAGCGTTCTCGCAGGAGTCTTGCCCTGACCCCCGATGATTATATCTTCCTCAACTATGAGGGCCTTCTCGACTGCATCATGCAATATCTGAGGCATTAGGATCCTCAATTTCACACGAATGCTAACGTTAAGTCCAAACACAAACTTGTTGACCTTGAGCTTCTCGGTGTTCAAATGTGGAGCATACCTAAGCAACTCCATGAATTGGGCCTCATACTCGAGCACCGTATGACCGCCCTATTGTAAGGCATTGAACTCATTGAGCTAGCACTCAATGAATTCCTTTGACAAATACCTCTCTCGGAACCGCTCCTTGAATAGCTCCCATGACACATCTTTGACGACCATGTTCAATTGTGGCAGGAGCATATTCCACCATAGAAGAGTGCTTCCCTTCAATTGAAATACCTCCATGTGTACTTTCATGTTGGAGGTGTAGTCACGAAGTGCGAAAAACATCGCCATGTTATCCAACCATGCCTTGGCATTTGCATCATCCATGGCACCCAATAACTTTGGAAAGTTGAGCTTCTCAATTTCTCTATGAATGATACTAGTACCAATTGGGATATGTTGTGGACCCTCAAGAAGTACAAGAGCCCTAGCCTCATCTCTATCTATTCGGTTAATCAAGGCCTCACACATCCTCTTAAAGGACCTCATCAACCCAACCACATCCCCCACAACAATATCCTCCTCTCCAATAACCTTCTCTTATCCTTGGCGGTTAGACCCCTCTAGCATGGATGTTTCTCAAGGAATCACACCTCCTCCTATAGAACCACGTCGTCTACCTCCATGACGTCCTCTAACCATGATTACCTAGAGGGACACAATTCAATTTTATTAGCGATAAATTATTAATCAAGTGTTTAATACAGTGGAAGGCCTGATGATCCCAAGTCACAGCGTTGAACCTCGCTCTGATACAATATGTAAGGGCCCATCTATTATGATAATGAATAACGAGGTACAAAGTTAAAAAAAGAAAAAATGCATAAGGAAAATAATGTCAACACAAATTAATAATTGTTACGACATAATAACAACATACATCATTGTAACTAAAATGACACATAAGAATTGCATTAACAGAACTAACAATGACACATGTTCAATGCATAGTGTTGTTCCTGAGTTTATGTTT
Source organism: Picea sitchensis (assembly GCA_010110895.2). Taxonomy (NCBI): domain Eukaryota; kingdom Viridiplantae; phylum Streptophyta; class Pinopsida; order Pinales; family Pinaceae; genus Picea; species Picea sitchensis. The sequence goes on from SNQJ01S0171703.1 coordinate 3,659, forward strand.
TAAGGCTATAAAACATACCGTCGAGGCATCCGTAAATGATTTAAAAGATAAGATTTGGAAATAAAGAATCAAAGAAAGATCAGAACAAATTCAGTTTCTCAACTATCTTTGTCTTGCTTCCTGTTGTTCTTGGATGCTAATGTCTCGCTCAATAGCAACCCATGATCTTTCTAACTCAACCCGGTTAGTTTCCATTTGTAAAATGGTATTGAATAAACTTAAGGAAATACTGGTTTGATCCTGTAGGCTTGGTTCAACATTGGGTTGTCTGCTATTAGAGACATTCATGGATGATAAAAGTTTAAAGGGTTTATAAATGGATTTTTAATCAATTTGTTACTTCAGATTTCCAGAGATAAGATCAAGTAAAACAATTTTAAAATCTAAAACAGTAATGTAAACACATTCAAGGCCGTTTCCTGGTTTTGTAACAATTTTGAAAATTGTAAACAACAAAACACACTACAGAGAAATATAAGGATTTTATCAAGAAAGAATATTATATTTCAGTTGACGATGATGAAAGAAAAACAAGGTTTCTAACAGAGTTAAGTATTAAGGAACAAAAGTTTTACAGGTCTTAAAATTACTAAAGCAATTTCAGAGGAAAGACTGTAAAACATTTAACATCCAAACCAATCTAAAATAATAAACAATGATGTATATAACTTCAAACTGATTTACTTGTTAGAGGAAACATTAAAGGAAAAATTCGACAAAATATACTAAATGGGGAGAAGACACATAATTATAAAGTTGCAGGATCTAGAATCTTGTTTGTGATCTATCTTCCAATATATTTCAAAACCGTTATTACAAAAATGGCTCTCTCCAAAATTTCTGAAGCCTTTTCTCAGCCTTTCAAAACAATATTTATACATTTTCATCAAAGTTTCTCGTTGGTGACTAACCAAATCCCTAATATTACGGTTACATAAATAATGTCAACCGCTTATGATTTCTCTTAAATTTCTAATAATAAAAACATTTAAAAAAGTTTCAAACTTGCGTTGACGAACTTCCTTTTTCTGCATCAACACATTGAACACATTTTCCCCAAAAATTCACTAAGATTCTGGGAGCTTCGGGTATTTCATTTGCTTCAAATGAGAAAAATCTCCTCTGTAGTTCGGGCAACCGACTTTCTATCATTCTTTCTGTGAATTTAACCATTTTTAATTTTAAACTCGAAGTCACCATCCACTTGTTGATCTCTGTAATGTTAATCAATTTGATGTTTGAAATTTCTACTTTCTTTTTCTCGATCTCTTCTCTAAACCTCAGCTGATGTTTGGCTATATTAACTTCACCTAACAATCCAGAAAAATTGTCTGTTCCGATACTCCATGAATCTCTTTCAAAGAGATCGAAGATTCCTTGGCAATCTTCATTAACTTCTCTCGTGATTCGTTTATATTCAGCTAGTTTTGTTTCCCAGACTTTTATCATTATGTCTCCTTTAACTTGTTCAGAAATAGATAATTTCTGAGTCTTTCCAATTTCTTCTTTTAGTGAGGAAGCCACTTCTTTATGGAAACTAGTCCTTGCTTCTTTTGCCTCCCGTTCTTTTTGGAACACATTCTCCAAAGATTTATTTGATTCCTGTTGGTCTTCGTTTTTCTTCGGTGCTTTTTTAGGTACCATAGCTCTGCGTTTAACTTGAAAACCTGTCACAGAGAGTGGATGAATAAACTTAGCTTTGAAATGAAAATACAGACGTTCGATCGTTTAATTTTAATATATCTTAAAAATAATGGGAATTGTACATCTGTCACGAAATTAAAGCTCTTAATGCAGAAAATATTTTCGGAGATATGCATTCAATGTTCGTATCTAGGATTTCTTGGCATTTTCAAATAAAAGAGAAACATACTTAATCAGACAATGACGTATTAATGAACACTCAAAGAAAGATTAACTTTAAACTTGTTTTAGAAAGAGGATCGATTAGTGTTAATTATGGATTAAATCAGAAAACATGACTTTTCAGGGTTTCAGCAATCTTGAAGTTGAAAGGTATGTCGTCGAAGAAACTCGATCGTAGAAATCACGATGTTTTATTTAATATTTAAACATTTTTAATATGTTGGTTAATCGAGATTCGACCCTTTCAGGATTTCGTTAATTGGAATTCCGGAAATCGAGATTTCGGGAAACCTGATGACATGAGACGTTCTCTCACGGAATCGCGAATTCCGAAATTGCGAAATCGTGATTGCCTGTTTCTTTTAAACCTGACTTAACTTATCTTAATTAACTAAGTAATCAAGATTAAGGCCAAAACAGAATTAGTTTGGTTTTAACGTGAATTATGAATCGGGATTCTGGAAGTCAGGATTTCGGGAAACCTAATGACAAGAGACGCGCTCTCATAAAATCGTGAATCTCGAAATCGCGATGGAATTATCTTAAGTCTTAATCATTCTTGGAAGAGATTAGATTAATTCGTGTTTTTACTTAAGGATTAAATGCATCGTGAAATCGGGGATCGGGGTTTCGTGATTCAATTTGCATCAAACATTTGTTTACGCAAAACCCCGAATCCTGATTTCTTTCAGGTTTAAACTAAAAATCGTAAATTTTGAATTACAACCCGTTTTAAATATTTTTTCAAAGAGCGTTGGAAAACTTATATTTTTGTAAAGATTTTTTTTTGTTTGTTTTTTAAAAGTAAATGATAAAAAGCCATTGCGAATTTCAGAAAAGATGAAATTTTTGCTTTAAGAAAGCTGAAACACGAAAAACACAAAAAATAAAAATTCTAAGCCTTAAGGGTTAAAGATTTTAAGTTCTATTTCAACACATAGCATAAATAACAATGACCCAGTTCAACACTTCACAATCATCCGAAGAAAAATATAATTAAGATCAACTAGACATTGAACATCAAATAACTACCCACCCAACCTATCCTGCATGGTTAGGACCTGTAGGACACATAAGAAACACTCAAGCCCAAGATTCATCCGATTGATTTTGACCACTTAAGGTCTCAGGGCTGGCAACTGTTTTGAGGAACAAAGAGGTGTCTAAATCCCCTAATCAATCAAGATCATATCTCCACTCTAGAATATCAGTTGTACATTAAAATTATCACATGGCGCAAGAGAAATTTAATTACCAATCAATCACGCATCAATGATATCAAGGCATAATAGTATTCAAATCACATAACTCGTCATACATAACATTAAATCCAAGGCGCAAGAGAAATCACCAGTTATTCATGGCGCAAGATTCCAATCACATCATGCAGTCATACATCACATAAATTTAGGATGAAAGAGTAATCATCAATTTAATTCATTGTCTGAGGAAATATAATCACATAAATTCAATCATACATCATATTAAATTTTAGGCGTGAAAGTAATCATCAATTTTATTCATTGCGCGAGGAAATCTAATCACAACCTGTCATAAATCACATTAAGTTCATGGTGCAAGGGAACTCTACTTTATTTTAAAAGTGCAAGGAATATAAATATATAATCAATCATAAGTCAACATTTTTATAATGGTGCAAGTGTAATCCACTTTATTTTAAAAACAACGCAAGGGAATAAAAATACATAATCATCCATATACCTCATTTATTATTATGTCCAATCATTACAATGATGAAAGGTTCTTTTGTAGTTAAAATTTTCACTAAATAAATTCCACCCTAAGCATATCATTAGGCTCTTGGGAGGATATTATTGAAGACTACCTAACGAGGTTATGATATCTAAATGTAAAAAGGGGATTCCAACCTTAGGTACTAACCAAGAAATCTTTACACCTCTAGTTAAGAAGGAACCTTAGGAAGTAATATCATAATATTACCATTTCAAAAAGTACAAGGTAAGATCCCAACTTATAAAATGATAAGACGGGTGTATTTCGAGGCATGGTCAACTTCATAAAAGGGAAAAATGGTAATATAGCATGGAGGTAGGGAAAAGGAAAATGAAGGCCACCCAAGCACTTAATACAAGAATCCAAGAAGCTCAACTTGACTCAGTGTCCTAAAATGAACTAGATGTATGGGTTCAACCTTTCCATATTTCCCAACAAGGTGGAACATCCATAAAAATTTCACAAAGAAAAAGTTTGGAGGAAAGGGGAAGGTTTAGTTCTTACTTGCAAACGATTTCAATACTCAACTCCATCAATTCCAAGAATTATTCAATATCAAGAGAAAATTTAAAATCATAACTAATTATTTAGTTTGAAAATTTAACACAATTTTTGTTTAATGACATTTCCAAAAATAAATATAAATTCTACCTAACATGGAAAGAGAATTTTCTCAAGGCAACCCAATTCGCTTTCAGGAAATGTGTAAGGTGGGGGGGAATTACTGGCCCAAAATTATGCCCATGCATGGTGTCAGAGGGCACTCCAGGAGACCCACCTCTCTGTCAAGATAGGAGTAACTGGAGGGCGCAATTGTCAGGCAATTTGTAAGAAAATGCAGAGGTTTTTAAAGGTAAAAACACAGGTAGAAATCCCCAACGTTGGGCATCTTATGAAAGGTGAAAATGCATAGATAACTTGGGTTTTGGGAGAATGGTTTAAGATGCATGGTACCTGAATGCTGGGAGAAATAAATTGCAATGCAGAGACGCAACAAAGGAAGGAAAAAGTAGAGAAAAAGAGGGTAAGAAAATGTCGGGTGATTTCACATCTCAGGGACAGTTTTGTGAATTCGCTTAGCAAGAAAAACATGGAGAAAAATAAAGTTGTTAAAAATTTGTGGGGAAAAATGTAGAGAGGAAACCCATATATGAAATTGATAGCAAGAGGAAGGCGCAGATATCAAGATCATCCCCAAAATGAAGAGTAAAAAGAAGCTATGAAATTGTTGGGCAAGGGGATGGCACAAAGCTTAGGCTCACCTCCAAAACTTAGAGTAAAAAGAAGTTATGAAATCATTGAGCAAGGGAATGAAATAGATATAAGGCTTATCCCCAAACATAGAGTAAAAATAAGTTATGAAATTGTTGAGAAAGGGAAAGGAACAGAGGTCAGGCTCATCCCCAAATGCAAAGTAAAAAGAAGCTATGAAATATTTGAGCAAGGGAAAGGCACAGAGCTCAGGCTTGTCCCCAAATGAAGAGTAAAAAAAAGTTATGAAATCGATGAGCAAGGCAAAGGCACAAAGCCTTGGGCTCTCCAAAAATGTAGAGAAAAGGGATGTAAATGCGGTGGGCAAAGAGTGAAGGCGCAAAGGTGGAGTAAGAATGGAAACGCTAAGAAATGAATGTATACCAAGTTGGCTGAATGAATTTAATCGCAAATGTTAAAGAATGGATTTCCAAGATGGTATAATTAAAAACGCAGAAGGGAAACAAATGAAAATGTCAGGAATACATCTGTGAAAAATCGATGAGGGAGAAAAATCATAGATTTAAAACAAAAGGAGATGCACATAATAGAACTCGGGAATCCACATACAGAGATTTGATAAATCATAGAGGATGCAAAATATATAATGCCGCATAGGAAGCATTTGGCAACCACCTGGATTCACAAGGCCAACAATAAATAGACTAATTCCAAAAACATATATACAATAAAAACTTAATATAATGCAAACTCAAAATGAAAATACCATGACCGACGAAGGTAGGCTTGATGATGATCCTTGGCAACTGGTGTTCCCTTCCCTCATCTGCTTTATAAGCATTGAGACTTCACCAGTACCTCCCAGCCAACGTTAGGGGTACTCTTCTTCCCCCTTAGACCCCCAAGATGCAAAAGGACCACGCACAAACACAACTAGAATCCTCTAGCTCCCAAGTCGCCTCACAAGGTAGGGCCACCACTCTCTCTCTTGAGCTAGGTCTCCCAACAATCACAAGTAAAACCAGTCAAAATTTATGCAACATAACCTTACTCATAACCAGTGTCATCCATTCCTCCTCGCAGCCATTTGTTTTATAGAATTTTCTTAGTGACAACTTGTCATTTTCACATTTAATTCTTTTTTTTTTAATTTAATTAGGAATTATCCCCCCCATAAACTTGTCACTCGTTCCCTTAGTTGCACAAGTAAATCCATAATTTAATTGAATTAAAATTCAATTTCTCTCACCCATCCTAAAGCACTCCTAAAATCACTCCTAGTTGTCCCTTTGTTCCCTTTATTTCCCATTTATAACTGATGCCTTTCTAAAATAGAGTTGAGTTAAAATAGGAATGTTCTCTAGTTAGACTATACTCTAGATACCTTTCTATGCTTACACATTCTTATATGCTTTATTCCTTTCTTATTTTAATTTATAATTTGGTATTTACTTGCACAAAGTGTATTAAATCACTCTTTAGATTTGTTTTATTTTTATTTTTTTATTGATTTCTTAAATCGATTTACTTCACCCCTCAATATTTAATTTATAAATTAGTTTTTAGTCTTCTCACTAATCTTAGACTTAGGCTTAGTTACATTTTTATTTGCACGAGCTTAAACCCTTGGGGATTATGCTTAATAAATTCATCCTTTAGTGAATTAATTAATCAATTAATTAATTCGGCAGGTGCTTAATACTTTATAAGGTTTAACATTCACTCAAAGTTCTCTAGGCCACCTAGAGAAATTGTCTCATTTTTTTTAAATACCGCAATGTTCCCTTCAAGATGCACTTTGTGCTCCAAGGGTGTCACTCACCTTTGATTCAAATTTTAATTACGCAACGTGCCCTTCAAGACGCACTATGTGCTCCAAGGGCACCACTCACCCTTGACTCGATTTGGTAGTTGTCCAACCCTTGGAGTCAATAATCCATTTAGGCGACCTTGTGAGAGACTAAGGGCCTCTAAGGAATAAGGACCATGCCTTATTGCGCACCCCTTATAATCTTTGTGGGTGACTGTCTCCATTGACCCTCGCGGCATCATGGATCTCTCGGACTAGGTAATTGTTAAAATACAATTTGAGCCACGGTGAGAAAGCTAGTAGGTTGTGATAGGGATGTTTCCACACCTCTCCCTCAATATCTGGTGGTTGTGCATGGCCCCTTTACTCCTTATGTGAGTCTAATTAGGAAGAAATTGTCAGCCTGTATCCATCAACGAAATATTGTCAATGATCCATAAACAACATCATAATATACTTGATCATATGTCACATATGCATAAATAAAATAATCAAACCAATACAATCCACTCCCTGACTATATCTGGAGTCCAATGAGCTCCATTGATTCCATCGACATCCTCAATCTGTCAAGTGTCCTGCACACTCAAGGGAAACTCATCAATAGCATATGTCAATACATATATATCAAATAACATAACATCATAATCCATCGACATCATCAAAAGAATCCATAAGAAAATAGACAACCATATACTAAAACCGAATCAGTTGCACACAAGTGTTTACAAAGAACAAGTCAATAACATGTTCTCGCAAGAGTGAGATGTTACATTTAATGTTTTTTTTAATCTAAGAAGAAATTAGGGGCCATTGTAAATAAGCCACATAAAGAGTAGAATATTATTCAATTACATTTGTTGCTTTATATTCTCATAACAAGGATTGTGATGGAAATGGTATTTGATTGTTAAGTGGATAAATCTTAGAATGGTTAGTTCATTGATTATGAATTCAAATATGCAATTGTAGAAGAAAGACATGGAATCAAATATGTCATGCATACATGTTTTTAATAAATATTGTGTATGTTTTTTATAATGAGAAGAGTGTATGAGATAGAGAATATGTAGTTATTATAAAAATATGTTAATATCATGATTATATACTATCATAAAAATTTAATATTGAAATTCACAAAATTTCATTTAATATGTGTTTAAGTTTTTGTAATATCTTGTTCTACTGATCACACTTATATTGACTTATTCTTTGAGGACACTTGCATGCAAGTGATCCGGTTATGGTACATTCTGACTTCATTTCAATTATGAGTTATATATGATTATGATGATGTATTTTGATTTATGTAATGACCCCTCTGTTAATACATAAATGTAAGTGAGTATAGTATGGTAATATTATTTTTTAAACATCAGTTAGGACAATTGTTATGCGAAAATAACATACATCAATATTTACACATTCTATTTTCATTTGTATCACTAGAAAACAAGATTCAGATACAACATCATTGTTATTCAAAGATCAATCATATCTCATAAATATAACAAAAGATGTCTACCCACCCAACCCACCCTGCAAGGTTAGAACCTTCAAGACACATAATCAATTCTCAAGTCTAGGATTCATCTGATTGATTTTGACCATCTAAGTTATCAGTAATGGAAATTGTTCTAAGGAACGTGAAGGTATCTACTCCCATAACCAACTCTAACCAAGACTCAAAACTAAATTTGAAGGTAAGGTACTTAATCATAACACAATTAAATTCATTCAATAACTCATTATACTAGTACATAATTTGTCAATTCATCATTCAAAATTCACATCATAAAAAACTATTCAATCGTCTGGTTTCATTCCAGTACAAAATCATCACTATTACCATATACATGTTAGTGTTATAATCCACTTTGTAAGGTCAAAAATTAACAATCCATTGTGGATAACTATATCATTTAATTTAGTACTAAATTTAACATAACAATAGACATAATAACCTCATCAGAATTACCAATTTATATTCAATTTAGACTTACAATTCATATTAAATTCACACCTCTAACCATAATTGTCAACAACAATTCTATAGTTTTTAATAGGCGAGTCATGTTCCAAAGTATATAACAATCACACTAATTGCATATCGAACATTATCACATCAATCTCGATCATGGATTGCGCAATTAAACCGTTATCTTATATCCAAATCATAATTATCTTATATCAATTTCATAATTGTTGTTAAACACTTATTAAGGTAGTCAAAATTTATTGTTAAAGAACCAACTTAATTCTAATGTTTTAAGACATTTTACAACTCATTTATTTTCTAAAATTTTAATTTCCACTCTATATTATATCCTTAAAGTTATAATTTAAATTATTCTTGAGTAAAATATATAATATTATCTCTATTACTATAATAGTATGGTATTTCCAAGTTAAAATTGTTGCTTCAACTCCTCAACCATTCTTCCTAAATGAACATCACCCTTTATCATTTAATAAGTTTTACCATATCTTTATTAACCCAAATGATTATACTTTAACATTCTTAGTATTAAATATCTTATCATAATAATTATATAGTTTTTTTCCAAGAGAAAATTAACTCAAATTTATATAGAGTATAAATTCGTTTACAAACCCAGCAACAAGCTGTGACCAAATCAGTGCAACTCCAACATCCAAGCACAGAGGCAAACAAAGCACCACAACCCAGTACAAACAAACAACCCAGCACAACACGCAGGCTGTGAGCAAGTGAACCAAAAAAGAAAAGCAAAAAAACCCAGGAGAAAAACGACGCCGACAACATTAAGGCCCCAAGCGCCCAAAAAGGCGCTCCACGCGGGAACCGTCACAGCGGCCCATCGAAAATCCACCACCGTCGAACAAAACCCCTCCGAGGAAAGCTTAGGGAAAGAAGCACCGAAAACACCCCCTCGGACCCTCTCGGCATCCAACTGCAGCAGAAGGGAAAAAGGGACGCCGACAGCAACCAGGACCCAAGCGCCCAACAATGGCGCACCACACAGGTGCTCACGCAGCTGCCAAACGTTCCACCGCCTCCCCGACAAGACCCACCGGAAAAGAGCCACCTTACAGGCCGCCAGGCGATAAACCAGCACAGAGCCGGCCGCAACACACCGACAGGTCCGCGCGTCCAAAGGAAGGAACACCATCCTGGTGCCTGTAGCGCCGCCGCCCAGATCCAACCCTGACGCCAACCGAAGCCGCTAAGTAATGAGCTCCACCCTGTAGCCTGCAGCGCTGCCGCCCCGAACCACCCCCGACGCCAACCAAAAACCAGGGATGTGGCTAGCAAGACCTAGCCGCAGAGCCCCCATACGAAAAACCTAAAATCGACTATCAAAACCTAAAATCGCCGCTCACTCAGCTTCGCTCCAATTTTTGTTTGAAACATGTTCAAAATAATAATTATATAGTTGATCGTTAAATAAGTCAATAACCGTTAATTCATAAACATTCCAAAGCCATTACATAAAGAAAATAATGTTTTGATCGTATTATTAATTGAAATAAATCCAATGAAAGTAGAGTGGTGCATAAGAGGTGCTAAACCCTTTACTGTAACTATTGTTAAGTTTTACTTTCTTGGGATAAATCCAGTCATCCTTTGAAAACATTTCTTACTTTTTCAATTTCATTAGTAGTCAATATGTATACACAAAAGAGTAATATTTACAATCTAGCATTAAATACTTTCATTAAAATTCATTATTAAATATTATGTATATTTGTTCACACTAACTTAAAGGTATTCTATCCAAAATCATGACATAAGTTAAATCGATACTCTATTATCGCATCTAATATACCCAATTTCATTGGAGGTAACACTCCACTCAATAAAGAATGGAACGTAATTAAATACTAGGTTCGATGGTTCTTTATGGACTGGTCACAAATTATCACATCAATCTACAAAATAAAATCGGAAAATAATTGAACTGGAAGGGATATCTTGGAAAATGATCCATCCACATACATTACAGGTATATAGGATAATAGTATTATTAATCGTTCAATCCATACTCAAGGATATTTTAAAATAAAATTCAATAGTTTACATTCTAACTTATATCAAATCTATCATCAAATTTTTAATAACAACAACAGTTCATAAATCCTAAGTTAAATTTCCATCTTTGCATAAAAATTCTACGTCGACCATACAAAGTTCCAGTTTCCAGATTTGCATAATAATTCTGCAGCGACCCTACAAAATTCTAGTTTCTGGATTTGGAAATAAATTTTACAACGACCATACGAAATTCTAAATTCCAGATTTGTAAATTAATTTTTAAGGGACCATTCGAAATTCTAAATTCCATATTTGTACATTAATTTTGCAGCGACCATGCGATATTCTAAATTCTGGATTTCTAAAATAATTTTGCAGCAACCCTACAAAATTCTAGTTTCCAGAGTTACAAAACAGTTCTGCCACGATTTTAAAAAATTCTAGTTTTCAGAGTTACAAAACGCTTGTGCAGCGATAAAAAAAAAATTATAGATTTCAAAGTTACAAAACGGTTCTACATCGATTTAAAAATATATATATCTAGTTTTCATATTACAAAACAGTTATGCAGGGATTTTAAAAAAATTTAGTTTTTAGATTACAAAACGGTTCTGGAACGATTTAAAAAAAATCTAGTTTTCAGATTACAAAACGGTTATGCCAAGATTTTAAAAATTCTAGTTTTTAGAGTTACAAAACGGTTCAGCAACAATTAAAAAAAAAATCTAGTTTTCAGAGTTACAAAACGATTCTGCAACGATTTTAAAAATTCTAGTTTTCAGATTACAAAATGGTTTTGCAACGATTTTAAAAATTTCTAGTTTTCAGATTACAAAATGGTTCTGCGACGATTTAAAAAAAAATCTATTTTTCTGATTACAAAATGGTTATGCAGCGATTTAAAACAATTCTAATATATAAAATTTACTCTTATTACAATTTAAAATTTTCAGAAAATAAAATGTCGGAGCAAATGAAGATGGAGAATTGAGGATGTCCTTCAATGTGGGATTTCTCTCCTTCTTTACTCCCACTTTTTAATCTCTAAACATCATTGGTACCTCCCAACAAAATCTATGGGTACTTTTTTCCCCCTTAGCCCCTGAGCTGCAAAGGGTCCATACAAGAAACAAAAAAAAAACAGTAGCTCCAAGCTTTCCTCACAAGGAAGAGATTCCACTCTTTCTCAAGCTTGAAATTCCAACTCTCACAAGTAAAACACAATCAAACCAAATTTTGGGAGCATAACAGTACTATTAAAAGTGAGATTCATTTCCCCTCTTCTTCAATCCCTTTATAGAAAAATCCTCAATGAAACATGTCCTCATGCACAAATAATTAACTTTTTAATTAATTTAATTAATATTATTTACCCACACACTTGTCATACTCTCCCCAAGTTGCACAAGTAATTACCTTTTTATTTATTTTTAAAAGTCATTTTCCCTCACATTCCCCAATGTGTTCCTATTTTTGCTCTCAGTTGTCCCTTTGTTCCCTAAATTCTCATTTACTTAGTGTCCCCTAACTAGATATTAGTTAGATTTGGATTAGGAGTATTCTTTTAGTTAGACTTAGTGATATTTTGACTCAAGATGTTATTATATGTGTACACCTATTCTCTCATGTTTTATTTCTTTCTATTTTAAAAATCTATTTTATTATTTTCATGCACACATGTGCAATTTTCCCAACCTTTAAATTTGTATTCCCCCTTTTCCTAGAGTTTGATTTATTCTCAATTATTTTAACTTATTTCATATTTTATTTAGTCCTTTATTTAAATTTAGACTTAGATTTAGTCTATATTTAGGCTTAGACTCTGGTTATGTTTCTAATTTTATAATTTATTGATTAATTAATACTTTGTCCTATAAATGTCTAAGCATTTTATTAATTTTCTAGTCCATCTAGATTTATTGACTCACATTTTAATTATGCGACATGCCCTTCAGGATGCACCTGCATGCTCCAATGGTGTCACTCGCCTTTAACTGGTTTTGGAAGTTTTTTCGACCCTTGGAGTCAACACTCCATTCGGTTGACCTTGTGAGATACTAAGGGGTTCTAAGGAATAATGATTCCACCTTATTGTGCTCCCATTAGATTTCCTTGTGAGCAACTATATTAGTCTACCCACATGACATCGTGTACCTCTCAAACTCGGTAATCGTTAACCTATAGTTCAGGTCACTGCGAGAGTGCTAGTAGGTTATGACAGGGACACTATCACACCTCTCCCTCAAATGTCTGGTTTTTGTGCATGACCCCTTTACTCCCTATGTGAGTCAGATTAGCAAGCATCGTCAAGCCTGCATCCACTGAAAAAAAAAATTTCAATAATCCATATATGTAAATCATACTGTAATCAATCATATATCACATGTGCGTAAAATGAAATACTAAAAAAAAATACAATCCACTCCCTAACTCAATCTGGAGTCCAAGGAAGTTCATTGATTCCATAAGAATCCATAACCTGTCATGTGTCCAGCACACTCAGGATAACTCGTCAATAATATATGTCAATACATATACATCTGAAAGTCAAAATAAATTACAATACATAATCATTATCATATATAACTCATAATCAAAATGAAATCATAATGTACTATAACCAGATCACTTGCATGCAAGTGTCCTCAAAGAATAAGTAAATATAAGTGTGATCAATAGAACGAGAGGTTACATACACCCCCTCTTGTTATAAACTTCGTCTTGAAGTTTGTACAGTATATAAATGCAAGTAAATAAATGTATCTGACATAGATATACATATCTAATCTATCAAGGAAATAAGTAAATTGTTGACTTGTCTCATATGTGTCCTCCCTATTGGTCCTAAATTCTGCACCTGACTGCTAAAGGGAAAAGCTAGGCCACCTCAAGTTTTGGAATGATTATTCTTTGATAATTTGATTTTGTTGGTCAGCTCAAGTATGGGTTTTGGGAAGATGGTGATCTGGCTGGACAAACCGCACAATATGAAGGTAGTTTCTCTTTTGATATTGGTATGGATAGTAATGCATAGTTGGGAATATTAAAGACACATAGGAGACAATAGCCAGCAATGCAATGAATCTCTCGTTATTTGAGAAATAAAGGCTTCAAATAATATCTTAAGACTTCAACAAAAATCTAGATGCAAATCATCTAATAGGTGGTCAATTAGTTAATCTATTCACTAAACAATAGTTCTATAACAGGTTTCATAATCATTGAAACAATAAATTAAAACCGTAGCTGAAAGAATAAGGAAATTTACTTTGCACACAACACATAATTTGCATTCAAGATCAAATTAAACACATACATATTTGAGTAAGAAAAATAACTACCATCAACATATATTCAATAGGTAGAGAAATTTACAATCTTGTGAGTTGGTCCAACCCTTTTGATCCTTCTATTTTCCACGAAAATCGAACCCCCCTTTAAAACATATAGAAACTGCATATTTATAAGAGTTTCAAAGGATCTCATCCATTTGGGACTGAGGCTTAACTGTATACTACTAGTTGTAAAACAACTAATTAATTGAACTAAACACACGCTAGAGTATATCAAGGAATACTTCGAGCTTGAATTAATCAAAACTGAGTGTTTCTTATCACATAATACCATTGATTATGCTTGAAACTAAAAGGAACCATGCAATTAAACATACTAAACTGCTCATACAATGAAATAATATTGATGCATGCGTTGGAGCAAACTGAGATCTGAAAGAAATGACCAAGAGTGACAGAACTGAGTTCTATATCGATCATGGCATTCATGCATGTTGTTGGAGGCCACTGGAGACAACTAAAAGTGCGGTCATTTCTTTCCCCCACTTATATCTTTGAGGATAGAAGAAAGTCATGTTGTGTTTTTCTGGAGTCTAGACGTGTAGTTTTCTCGTTCCTGGTTTGGCACCCCTTTTTGATATGTTTCAAATCTGCAATAAATACGGGTGAACCACTTTGAAATTTCGGTGTTCGGAGGTTTTCAATTTGCGTTGCATATAAATCTCTTGAAGTGCTAATCCCATGAATTCACTAATCTGTGCTTATATTATGATAATTAACTTGAGATTAATACTTTAATCATTAAAGGATTTCGGGAGTTCGGAACTTCGAGAGACCTATAATGTTACATTTGAAAACCTCCTAGAGGAAGATCTCCTGAATTCGACGTGGCAGCCTGACGTCAACTGTTGACGTGTCATAGAAAGGAGGGTGACATGTGTCACTTGAAATAATGCATATGTCAGCCCCAAATGTGAAAACAATGGGTGCCACGTGTCTCGACTGACAATTTCCACACATCAATGCTAGATGAATGCCAAATGTCAACTCCATATGGATGCCACATGTCAATGCTAGATGGTTACCACATGTCTTGGTGGATGATTTTCATGTGCTTCAACACTTCTGGCTTCAGGAGTTTTTGGATGTGCGGCATGAAAATATTTCGAAGTAGTACGGTCCCAAAGTGACATGTCACCCAAAAATGAGTGGATGATGCAAAAAAATGACCTGAAATGAGTGCCACGTGTCATCATTGATGGATTCTACGTGTCTTCGACATTTCGGCATTTCGAGGCTCCATGCTTGTCTTGAAGTAAAACTTCTCGGATGAACTAACGCATGAAGTGAGGTGGAAGTGAGGGCCCACTCTAGCACATCGAGGACCTATTGCTTCAAATATCTGAGGCTTCGACACTTTGGTGTCTAGACACTTCGGAATATTTGAAGCAATGGAAATTTTAGATGCCCAAACGCCAAAGTTGCAGAGTCAATCCTGTTAAACCCTACGATATTTTGAGGCTTTGAATGCATGAAATTCGTTGATCTTCATCGACTATTGGATCTCCACCATTGAATATTTGACATGTCTATTTGGCTTAAATTCTAATCCAAAAATGTACTACTTTTATTTGCTTCATTTTTCTGTGGAAGCTTACTGAGATTACAAAGAACTTGTTGGACCTGGATGTCTCTCGCGTACACAAAAGACCTAGTGGACCTACTGCATGATCGATTAGTGGAAAATATGATGATAAGTATTTCAAACTCAAACCAGAATATGAAATCACCCTTCAAGAAGGAGAAAAAAGATGGTGCAAAATAAGTAAAGACAAGCAAGGACCATGAAGTTGAGTGATTAAATAATGGAGAATACACTAAGGAAGTAGACAAAAAACTTAGAATTGATGGATGTATAGGGCAAAGGAGGGAAAAGGGAAGGGGTACAGACCTAGGTTACAACATTAGATCCAACCAAGGATAACACTTCCATGTGAGGTGCTAAGAATAGTAGACCGGGTGCCTTACCTTTCAGAACCTTGCTCCCTCTAGTTGTAACTTACCTCTATTTTTGTTTGTCAAGCATGTATATCTTTGAAGTTCAAAACAATAACTACAACCCAGTGCCTTTGTTGGTATTTGGAGTCTTTATTCAATCTAAAACTTAAAACTGTAGCTACACCCCAGTGCCTTTGTTGGGGCATGGAGTCTTATTGTTAATCTATACGCAAACTACTAAAAAAACCAACATATTGAAAACAATCTGTGAACTGAAAAATTAACTACTCCAACTAAGAGCGTATTCTCCTACTACCTACTCTATTCAGCTAAAAACCAAGTAATCATGTGTAATCATATTTCCAGTGAAACCAAGAAACCATTTGATTGAGAACCATAAATTTGTGCATGTCACTATTTATAATAATCCAAAGAGTATATATCATATGCAACAAAAAAATAGTAGGCATCTCATACTCACAGCTGCAAAAGCTGATCATGCTAAAACTTACCACATTTGAAATTTTGGAAAAATATGAATCCATCCATCTCGCTATTGGATCTTGAAACTTATGAAAATCCTTCAATTGGTTGAGATAACAAAGTTGTTGTTGTGTGAGATCTGCATTATGAACAAGACTGAATTGCCCCTGTCCTCGTTAGAACATCTTATGAAAGTCATATGATTTACAACCATAAAGGGAATCAAAACACTCATGATACTACTTGTTCGTGCTCGAATCGTCGCCGGGTGAGCAAGAATGGGAGCACTAGAATGCCCTGTTGGGCTCAGCAGGGCAGAACAGGTTTGCTGTGAATCAAAATGGGTTAACATAGAATAGAAAACCAAACGAAATAAAATCTACCTAAGAACTGAAAAGCAAATAACATT
>SNQJ01S0171704.1:2814-21671 GCA_010110895.2 Picea sitchensis
ATCGCTATTGTCACCCAACCATAGGCCGAAGCCACCCTACGAGCACCTTAACCTTGACAGAGAATCACTCCAGAAGCAAACCCTAGGCTAGATAGCCAAATAAAGGGTAATGCATCTTTCCCCAAGGATAGTGCACCAACAAGAGCTGATCAGATAGTCCAAACCTTAACCAAGAGATAGTCCAAGCCAAACGTGATATGCTAGCTACAGCAGCTGCAATGGCAACTCTCCTCCAAACCTGCGCACAAAACTGGACACTGCAGTGCGCACAAGTGTTGCTCTGCAATTCTGAGACTGCCTGCCAGAATGAAGATTGGCCTCCTGTATTTATAGTAATTCTGGCTAACTGCTTGGGTCGACTTCTCATTCTGGGTATCTGTCTGTTCAGTATATTTTATTTCTTCTGGCCGACTTCTTCTCTTGGAGGCTAATAACCTAATACAAGTTATTTTCTTGAGCCGACATGTCTTCTAGGGTTATTAGCCAACTCATTAGGGTTTCTTCTTGCTTCCCGAAATATTCTATTCTCGTCAGGTTTACATGTGGAGGTAAATACCTCCCACAACTACCATAATATCAACATCTTTATCTCTATTTTGTAATGATGTGGATGGTGATACAATATCATGCTTATTGGAGTGATACTTGGTAGTAGTTTAATTGTGCATTCCAAGCCTCATTATGTGGTAATCCTCTCTAGAGGATTTAGGAGACTATTGAGGGAATTTGGGAGACTATTGAGTTCATGTGTATAATATGTTGCAGTTCTAGTTGTAAGGGCTTGTATAGTAAGTTGCATATTTAATGGAGTGAGTTGAAAAGTGAACAAACTCAAACTTTTTGACGAGTCTATTTTTTTCGACAAGGCAAAGTTCCACCCTGATCCACTCATTTGTTTGAAATTCCAACCATCTGGGTCTTCTTAAAATGGATTAAAACCCTTGTGGGCAAAGTTCCATGGTCAAAATTCCTATCAATCAAGTGGAACTATACCTTCTAGCAATATTCCTACTAGATTTAGGGACGAATTTTTGATGAAAAAATGGTTTTAGTCTGTCCACTTATTAACTATGAATTCATCTTCCAAAACAATGATACCATAACAAGTTAAGATGGGAACATGGAATACCTTTTTTTATTATATTCCCAATTTCATCAAGTAGATATAATCTATGTAGGAGGGCAACATATTCCTTTCAACTCAAAGCTTATTTACATGTCTTGATGCTAACAAGACACAATTTCACCTAGTGTTTGTAGCCATCGGTTCATCCCTCCAATGGGCATTGGCATCAACAATGCCTCCGATGTTTAATTACATATATCAATACACATCTTTAGCAATAGCAATACACATCTTTAGCAATAGCCAATGCATATCGTTAGATTTCTAGTTGTCAATATTGTGATTGCATAATATCTTATGGTAGCGACATGGGATCCCTTGTTTTGTTTGAATCTCAATTTAATGTGAAGATGTAATCCATGTGGGAGGGTAGCTTATAATTGTCCCTTTCAACTCAAAGCATATCCACAAATCTTGATAATTACAGTGACTTTTCCTAGTGTTCAAAGCCATTGATCCCCTGGAGCTATGTCTATCCCTCCAACAAGCATTGCACTCATTAATGCCTCGAGACTATAGTTCTTATAGCAATATGCACCTTTTTGCAATAGAAATTGCAAGATGTAAAATCCCCATTTCCCATTGCTACCTTTGAGGTGCTTAAAGTTGGTATACATAATTTGAGGTATTCTACAAGAGATTTCTAATTAATAAATATACTTGAGGTATTCTGTAAGATTTCTTATTAATAAACACTTATGCCATTGATAAGTATTGATGATTTCTTCTCAATTATAAATCCTTGTGCACAAGGTTTATGGACTTATCGATATTCTAATTTCTGTCAATAACAAAACTTTTACATTTCATCTATGGAGCTCTTTTTGTGAATCTTCCTCTTCTACTTACATGTAATCACCCTCATTCATAGTATGCCATGTAATCTTCGTCTTCTTGGATGACCATTTCATCTATTACCATAGAGAATTTGTTATTAAAATTATACCCCTTTCCAAATTTTCTTCCATATTTCGTACAAATTCCATTTGCTTGATGAAAGGCAAAGTATTTGATGGACTCACGGTTGTCTTGGGCAATTATACTATTCGACCAACAAGAATCACACTCATTAATGCCTCAAGACTATAGTTCTTGTAGCAATATGCACCTTTTTGCAATAGACATTGCAAGTTGTCAAATTTCCATTTCTCATTGCTATCTTGAAGGTGCTTAAAGTTGGTATACATAATTTGAGGCATTCTACAAGATATTTCTTATTAATAAACATTGTATTCTACAAGATTTCTTATTAATAAACACTTATGCCATTGATAAATATTGATGATTGCTTCTCAATTATAAATCCTTGTACACAAGTTTTGTGGGGTTATCGATATTCCAATTTCTATTAATAACAAAACTTGTGCATTTCATCTATTGAGCTCTTATTGTTATATTCATTTTCTGCTTACACGTAACTGGTCTCATTTCATAGTATGCCATGTATTCTTCGTCTTCTTGGATGACCATTTCATCTATTACCATAGAGAAAATTTTATTATTAGAATTATACCTATTTTCAAACTTTCTTCCACAGTTCCTACAAATTCCATTTGTCTGATGAAAGGCAAAGTCTTTTATGGACTCACAGTTGTCTTGGGCAATTATAGTATTGAACCTAGTGTTATTTTTCCATCCAAGATTTGTAGGTGGCCAGTTACTATAGCCATTGTCCCAATGCCTAGTATAAGAATAATCCTTACACATCAGGTTTTGTCGACTTATTGATATTCCAATTTCTATTGATAACAAAACTTTTGCATTTGATATATGGAGTTCTTGTTGTGAATCTTCCTATTCCTCTGTACACATAACCACCCCTTGTTCATGATATGCCATGTATTCTTTGTCTTCTTGGATAACCTTTTCATCTATTACCATATATGAAAAAATTATTATTAGAATTATGCCCATTCCCAAATTTTCTTCCACATTTCCTACAAATTTGGTTTACATAAAAAAAAAGCTGCATAGAATTATGCCCATTCCCAACACCCCTTTTCTTCCACATTCCTGCAAATTTGGTTTACATAAAAAGGCAAAAAAATTTACCAACTCATGGTTGTCTAAGGAAATTATAATATTAGACCTTGTGTTATTTTTCCATCTAGGGTTCATTGGTGGAAAGTTATTATAATCATTGTTCCACTGCACACCTCTCATAGAAAATGATTTATACATTTATTACATATGGGTAAATATACTTTAGGTATATTACAGTGCATTATTTTGAGGAGCGCTTCACATGAAGGTTAGACACATGACATGAAGCATCTTTTCTTTGGTCAACGAGTGGTCATCTCAAAACTGGAGTATTGCACATGAGGACAAGTGGCACTTTGCATGAGTCTATCTTATTGGAGATTGTTACATGGCATAACCAACTTCAATATTTTACTGACTCCTGCACAATGGAGTTGGTTATGTGAGAGCATTATTGTATTGTTTTTGTTGGAGCGGGGCATGCATATAGCATAATTTATTAGTTCTTCATGGAGAAGAAATTGAATCTCAACAACCCATTGCTATTTTTAGTAGGGAAGTTGTCGAGGAGGGATATTTTATTGTTATTCCATAGAAACCACCGAACTTAGGAAAACAAATAATTATTTATCATTGAGGAGATAGCGCTAAAACTTATATGCTGGTTTGCCTCCTCATCTTTCATGGTTGGATTTGGGAAGAAATCCCTTGGGAGCTTAGTTGAATATTTATTGGATGCCTTTGGAGGATTAAAGAAAATGCTTTGTGGATGAGGATGTCTTGCAAATCTTGGGTATTCTCTCTCCATTTGAGGGCTGGTGGATTTGGGAAGAAATCCTCAGGGAGCTTGCAGCTTCTGAAAACTTCTTGAATATCTATTGGATGCCTTCGGAGGATTAAAGAAAATGCTTTGTGGATGAAGTGGATATCTTGCAAATCTTTAAATTATTCTCAAGCAATGGGAATTATCTGACAAATGCTTATATGGAGTGGTGAATTTGGTAAATCACTGGTTTGTTCACACATAATGTAAAATGCCCATGCATTTGGCATTGCAATTGTGGTCTTCATGCTACTGCTGGGGATGCTGTATGAAAGGTCCTTTGTAGATTGTACCTTTCAGTCTCAATTGCCATGTTTTCCTCAATAGGATATCCTCCCATGAACCTTTCTTGATTTGACCCTATAGCTAAAATGGAAAGAAAATAGTCTTTGATCCATTCATCCATTTTATTCTAAACCTTTGTAACTTGTTTTGCTAGAGTCATCTCTTCTTTTCATCTTGGACTTCATTATATAAGCTCTAGTAATCCTATTACAAGGAAGCCCCCTTTGAGTCAGAGGAGAGTAGACCCCTAAAGTGTGAAGAGGGTTTGTGAGGTGACATTGGCAATTTGGCATCCCTCTTAGTTCCTCCAAGGTATCACTTGAGCTTTAGGACTTTACCTCAAGAAGTGAGGGTTTGAGAGGTAATAGTGCCCAATCAAATGGAGGGGATCAAATCAATTCGAGCAGGCATCACTTGCTTCTCTTTTGACAAAAGTGGATAGTTGCCATATGAGAGAAGAGACAAAGCACTATTAAAGGAAATTGCATAAAAATTTCGCACTCCCACCCAGCTTCAAGTCTCGCTGATTTTTATCAATGTTTAATGCCCAAACCCAAATTTATGATAATCAATTAAACTCGGCATAAAATAAAATTTCAGAACCGAAACATGAAGATTCTAAACAACATTAAATGCATAAATAAATAATTAAAAAAAAAGAGAGAGAGAGGGAGTTTTTTATTTCGAGCTTCAGAGAAAAAATTCATTTACGTTAGCCTTATTCTCACTAAAAATTCACAAACTTATCCTCAAAAAAATTGAGCAAATCTCCCTTCCTCAAAATCCCCACAATGCAGCCTCCTTGAAAATCGCATAGAACTGCATTGTTAAATGGCAAGTATTGTGTCTTAGCAATAAATGTTGTACCTGATCGCCTCATTCTTTTTGTGCCGTAAACTGCATAACCGTATAATGATTAAATGTTGTACTAAGCAATCTCAATTCGTGCCCTCTTTTCTAAGTTTTTTGTATGGATTTTACAGCATTAATTGCTCCTCGAAATTTGTGCCATGCTGCCTTGAAGTGTGTGTTGTACCTTGTTATATGGACTGTGCTCTTTTTCAATTGTACAACCTCCAAAAAATCCGAACTGTACAACCACTAGCTGGTTGTACCTTCTGCCTTGGAATCTGTGGTCGCATCTTTGTCTTGAAATCATGCCAATGCTCGAACCTCCTCCTCCAAGCTCTGACCCTCTCTCTCTCATGCTCTCTCAAATGAAGGAACAACCCAAGAATGGGTGTGCCCCTCCACCCTAGTCAACCTGGGGCTGGAGGGAAGGTGAAAGACATCTCCTCCAATCCAGTTTGAGATTAGACGAGATGAATATGGAGATTAAATCACTCTAAGTCACCCACCTCCCTAAGTCAAAAAGTCATTTTTTAATTTACATCTCATAAATTAAAATGACTAGGGTCCACATTAGGCATCTTCAATACTTCAGCGCTCTAGGTGATGAGAAACACTCTGTCTGGTACTTTTATTTTAACACTCCCTCTTGTTGAGGAAAGTGTTACTCACCACCCAAGCTTCAATTCCTAAGAATACGGGGAACCCTGTTTCTTTGCCCGCTTTGGTGAGTATGTCTGCAACCTGCCCATCTATAGATATGTATTGTAGCTCAAATACTCCTCTCTAAACATAATATCGGATGAAGTGATACATGATATCAACGTGCTTGCTACGATCATGAAACACTCCGATTCCTCGAGAGTTAATACAACTCCATTGTCACAAGAATCATCATATAGTGGGCCTCAACCGTGACACCAAATAACTTCCACCAAAGAATCCTTGTGAAGCCAAAGAGCCTCACAACCTGGCCCCGACGCTAGCAACCATATACTTCACCGTTAACTCAGTTAATCGACTTTGGTTCCGATCAACCAAGACACCACTAATGAGCCCAATCCAAAACAACATCCGTAAGTACTCCTCCGATCAGAAACAATACCTGCCCATTTCAATCAGATAGCCCAACACCTAACTCCATCCCTCTCATAGCTTCCTGCACTATAATCCATCTGTACTACAAGATACATTCGAAAGCACATGTTTTGTCAGCCATCCACGTAATTTCCTCCTAGGCTCCACCATGAACCGAATACTAAGAGTGTTGACAAGAAATGTATCTGGTCTAGTATTGACCAAATACATCAATGAACCTATCAATCGATAATATAAAGTGGAATCAACTAACCGACTAAGCATGAAGCTTCTTCCAGCTAGTAATCATGGGAGTGGTCATAGGCCTACAATCCTCCATTTGGAATTTCCTCAAAATGTCAAAAGCATACTTCGGCCCTGAAGATGTGTCCAGTTCTCGCCAAACCCAAGTAATCCCAAAAATAATGCATCAATCCAATATCGTTCATCTCGAACTCTAAAGCAAGGCTTTCCTTACAACTAGTAATGAGTCTATCAACCCTTGTAATGAAAAGATCATCAACATATAGCAAGAGTATTATGAGAGGATCCCTCCAACCACAATGAAGTATAGGATGGGATCCACCTCACTCTTCATGAAACCCATCTGCTGCAAGTAAGTATCAATCCTAGAATACCAAGAAGTTTAGGAACCTATTTCACCTATATACGCTCTTCTTCTACCGGCCACATGAGACTCTCTCCCATGCACTCAAAGCCCAATAATGGTTGCTTAATGTACACCTCCTCCATGAGACCATTCAGAAATGCAGCCTTCACAACCATCTAGTGAATCTTCCAACCCATCTCCACTGCAATGGAGATCACTACCCCAATCGAAGTGTACCTAGCAACCGACGCAAAGGTCTAATCATCATAGTCAACTCCTCAACCTCGTGGAGAACCCCGAGCCACAAACGAAGCTTTGTACCTCTCAATGTTGCCATCTGCAGCCATATTGGTCTTATACAACTACCTGGAAGTCACAACCGACTTCTGCCTGCAGTGGATCAATCTCCCAAACATTCTTCACATGGAATCACTCCATCATGGCATTTCTCCAAGCCCTGCTCTCCTGGCCAAAGAACCCTCAAAAGTAGAAGGCTCGACTTCTAAGTGTTGCTTCCAATGGCCTAATGGGGCCGCAAAATCTCAAGAGTTTACTATCCTCGCCAGCCTTTGCCTCGATTCTCTAATCAACCCTCGCGGCTCTCCTCAGCGTCCCGCTAAGCCACTTGGCCTCCTTCTCGGGTGGTAGTGTCTCGCGGGAGGGACTTCACAACCTCTATCACCTCGGCTAAGATCAGATCCCGACATTTGTGGCCTCAGAATCTGTGGTCTGGAATCACACCGCAAACGTGGACTCAACTCGCCAACAAGTCTCAAGGGACTCTCACTGGAATTCCGAGGTGGTGATGACTGCCACCCTTCAGCCTCCTGACTTCCTAAAGGCTCCATCCTTTCTGCATATACATTCCTTCCTCGAGGAAGACAGTTTTGAGAAGGGATGTATATGCGGAAAGCCTCAAAGCCCTCGCTATACCCAACAAAGATCCTTCTCTCAAGTGGTTCTCAGCTGTCCTCTTCAAAGGGACATGTGAATATGTAAGGCACTCAAAAATCCCTAAACAACATCGCTTTTCTCAGAAAGCTCTTAGGAGTCGTATCCCCGCATCGCTAGTGTGTGGACTTGCTGTCAAAATAAACTGTGATATAACATGCCTTCCCTACTAAAGAAAATGTGGCGCTTGTTGAAATAATGTAACCCAGTGTATTCCTATTATTACTTGATATATTATTCATCGATCAATCCCTACTGTGGATTGATCATGCCTGCTACTTTAAAAGGACCAAAACCCCTTTAAGTGATTTCAGTATTGTACCTAAAGAAATCGGCCTTAATATACATCGGAAGGCTCCCCTGGAATATACAATAAAGGTGGTTATAACCACCCGCTTTGAGAAGTTTCCACTCCCTGCCGCTGAAGAGACACTTCACACGTGGCCTTTGTGAGAAATAAGGAGGCTACTACCTCTTAGATTGATTACTAAACCATTTGTAGACAAGTTTCTCGACCAGCTAGAGTAAGGAGAGAGTGGCACATATCCGAGAGGATCTCGCGATTAGTTTAAGAGATCTTCGCATTGTATTGGCCATCTATAATAAGGCAAGGAAGTTTTGCGGGTTTTCTTTTCTTCCCTAGAGGGTTTCCTGCTCGGGATAAATGTTGTGTCTTGTGATTGTGTACTTTTGAAGTGATCTTGTATTATGCTACGTTATCTAATGAAATGCAAGAACTATAATAATGGCTAAACATTAACATGGTATTAGAGCCAAGTCAAGGAAGCATCTTTCACAAGAGTGAAAACGTCATCAAGGTCAGTATTACGAATATTAGGGATTTTTATTGAAGAGTGTTTTCAGCCTCCAAACCATCTAGAAAAGTGCGCCCCTAACCCAAGGAGTTCTTTGACACCTTCAACGCACCTTTCAGTGGATAGAACTCCCAGAAAGTGAAACCTAGTTTCACAAAGTACTAGAAGTTCGTGAAACCAAGATACCGGGAGTACCGAGTAAATGAAGTGCCTGTGAAAACCAAGGGACCGTACTCAGAATCCACGATCAAGTTTGAGGAGCAAAGTTGGGATTTTCTCAGATCCAGTCACACCAGTTACCAACCAAGCGACTCCTAAGTTCAGATTTTGATTTTGAGCACTTTCATTTTTCTGGTACATTTTCTAGTTCCGTAAAGATGTCTCAGAAGCTGCTGTTTGTTGATTAGAAGGAGGAAAACTTCCGTATCGAAGTATAGGATTGGCCTCCCCACTCTTGAAGAGAATGACCTAGCAAGATTCAAGTTAAAGAAGTACCGAACCCACCATACTACTTTAAAAGGCAAGCATCAAAATAATAATCGTGGGCCAAAAGACCACGTATTCAATCAAAGACCACCTAATTCCCTATGTGTCATCTAAGAAGACCCGAAGAAATGTTTGATGCCTTGAATGTGATCAGATGAAAGAACATAAACCTTAAGATGAATCTAAGAACTCAACTGAAGAATACAAGAATGCGAAAAGGAGAAACGATTCAGTTATGTTTCTCCCAAATCCTTTAATTCAAAGAACAAGCTAGAAGCTATTGAGATACCATGTATCTAAGATCTAACTCATAATGATCACCTAAATGGCCTCATATTAATAGGATTGGGATTTTATTCATCCAAACGATATGCTGTAATCCAGAAAACTCAGTTTGATAATCTAGGGCAAGAATGCATCCAAGAAGAAAAAAAGAGTAGCTAATCGTAGCGCTACTAGCAAGAGATGATCAAGCCCCAGCTACTCACACCAAAGGAGGAAGAAGAAACCCTATCTCCAAAAGGAGAGTCATAAAGAGCCTCAACAATCAAACAAATCAATCATAAAGAATCTCATCCAAGGAGATTCTTTAAGAAAGACCACGAAGTAGGGACCTTCCATCCGCATAATGCTAATACTAGACAAGATGGAACACATTGCTAAGTTTTGTCCAAATGCATTATAGAAGAATACAAGAGAAAACATAAGAGGCTCCATGCCCACGTAGTCTAAGATGAAGAGCCACTGCAGAAAGATGATAAGAGAGCAGATCAAAGACCATGTCTCTTGATCTCAATCTCCTCCTCTGATCCTAGAATTTGAGAGACAATAATTTGATCATTGATGGTGATCCAAGCACATGACTGACAGAAACATTCTCCTTGTATTTCGGAAAAGAAGTTTTTCTCAGAAATTAACTCTTGGATATGATTATCAACATCCCATCAAGGGAGTGGGAAAATCAAACCACAAACCTGAATTCATGGAATTCACTAAAAAATGAAGGACGAACTATATGTACCAGCTTGAAGAAGAACCTACTCTCCATTTCAACTTTAGAAAGAAAGGCTTCAGAATTGCCTCTTTATAGATGGAGAAGTCTTTATGTGGGCTAAAGGAGAAAACCTTTAAATGAAGCAATCATCACAGCGAAGAAAATGGTTTGTATATAAACTAAAGGGTCACTCGGTATCGCCATGACCCATGCCATTGAAACTCATGTGAACTTTGGCATAGAAGGTTAGCCCACATCAACTATAAGGCACTACCATACATACAAGTACCGCTGCCGTCGTAACTCAGCAGACTATACATAGATGTGCACAAGGAAGAACATCAAGAACTCAAGCTTCCTCAAGAGGGACAACAAGGCGTGGTATGAGTCCTAGAACCCATTCATTCGTAGATGTATGTGGGCCCAATGCCATCATCCTCCATTAGGTGGGTATGTATATTATGTAATGGGCCATTGATGATTACTCTCGTAAAACTTGGATATATATTTCTTGAAATCTAAAGATGAAGTGTTCGTGAACTTCAAGGAATTCAAAGTCTTGATAGAGAATCCTTATGAAAGGAAGATTAAGATACTCAGTCGATAATGGAGGAGAATATACCTCAAAAGAGTTTGTAGGGAACTGCGAAAGATGTTGGGACGGAACCTACAAATCCCTATAACTCTAAATAAAACTTGTAGTCAACAACAAAAGAACAGAACTACAATGGAAGTCGGTGAAGACAGTGATCCATGATCAAGATATTCATGTGCATGGGTGTACAACAATGGTAGTTGTATATGTGTAGAACCAATTATCCTAGATACTTTGGCTCAAGACCCTAAGAGATTTCAACAAAAGCCATAGGTAAGCCATCTCAAAATATTTGCCTGCTCAGTATTTATTCATATAGACCGGTAAAGAAAAGAGAAACAAGTTGGGCCCTTCGTGAAAGAAGGGAATATTTGTGGGATGACCGTGAGGTCTCCAAGGCCTCTTTAATCTATATATACCTGGTCACCATCGCATTGAGATCAATGTGGATGTAACCTTCATGGAAGATGCAATGCTTTAAGAAATCAAGAAGATGTTTGAAGAAGTATATGAAGAGGAACCCGTAATCCCCGTACTGCTGGAACGCGAAGGAGGGAGGTTCCTGTGAGTTAAGGAACCGAGGGAAGTCGTGATCTTCCTCGATGAGAGGAATTACTAGAAGATCATGACACAATAGAATCTCAAGAACCTCCCTCGACGATTCCATCCTCCATAAAAGAAAGCCTTGGGCTAGAGCTTATTCAAGATGGAGAAGTACCTGGTATGTCTCTCGAAGGAACCACGGTAGAGTCAGTGAAAAGACGTCATTCTCCAGTTATCTCGCTTTGATGTGTGATCTCCTAGAAGAGGAGCTCACCTACTTTGAAGAAGCCATTCAGATGAAAGAATGGGCGATGCCATGACAGAGGAATACTAATCCATAATGAAGAACTAAGTAACGGAAATGGTTCCTAGTTCGAAGAATAAAGATGTGGTATCCTCTAGATGGCTCTTCCTTCAAAATAAAACATGTTGCCGATGGAAGTATTGAGAAGTATAAAGTGCCAGATCGTTGCCCTATTTTTCCTTAAGGAAGCATGGATCAGAAGAGACATTCGGCCTTGTGGCCGTGATACACTGGATCGAATCCATCAGCTCTTACAGCCTAAGATGAAGTGGAAGTTGCACCATATGGACATAAAGACAAATTTCCTAAATGGTGTCATCAAAGAGGAAGTGTATATAGAGCAACCTCAAGATTTGAGGTTGAAGACAAGAAGTCTCATGTCCATAGATTAAAGAAAGCCTTATACTCTGATTGAAGCAAAGCTCCTAGAGCTTGGTATGGTCAGAGAGATAGTTTCGATGAAGCTTAGGTTTCTACTATGAGCAGCGACTCTAACCTCTAATTTCAAGATCATGAATCCATGAGCTTAACGTATCGCTATATGTGGATGACTTATTAACAGGAAAAGAAAATCTCATCAACGAATGTAAAAAGAGACTTGCTCCTCGAATTTGAAAATGAAAGACCTTACCCAATGCATTATTTCTTAGGTCTCAGGTATGGCAGAGTCCCCTGAGAGGATCTCCTTAACCAAGGGAAGCATAACGCCTAAACTCAGTAACATTTGACATGTTGGAATGCAAGCCCATGAATACACCCATGCAGCCGCTAAAGTCGCTAGTCGATAATTGGCCGAAGTTGATTGATGCCATGACCCAGACAGACAGATTATTGATCACTGATGTACTTTGATCTAACACTGCATTCTATTATTATTTGTTTTGCCGCGCGGAATTGAAGTCAAGACCGGTGAACCCATGGTTCACCTAGTGGTTGCAAAACATGCGGATGGTACCTGGTACAATAGATTGTGATCTCAAATTTTATGATGGAGACTATCAATCACATTGAGCGGATATACCGATGCAGACAAGGGCGAAGCGTTTATGACAGAAAAGCACTCGTGGATGTTGTTTGGGACTGTTTATGATCCACATGTAAAGTAGGGAAGCGTATCTACATTGTTTCGCTATCCGGCATATTGTCGATACGCTACCGCAAAGCCATATGGCTTCAAAGTTGCTGACCTAATTCCATTTGACTTAGAGATGAGAGTTACCTTGATTCTATGTGACAATCCAGAGTTTCCATAAAGATGAGACAGAGAATCATGCATTCCAATGTATGAAGACATAGAGATCCGCTATCATTACATCCAAGACATGGTACAAAAGAAGGAACTACTAGTGAAATACCTTCCTACAAATGAACGGGTTGTTGATGCGTTGACCAAGCCACTATCTCATACAAAGTTTGAGTACTCTTCGAGATAAGCTTGGTATAGTCCAAAGGACCCTCCCTGAAAGGGATAGTATGTTAGGATGAGACATCTTGCTTCCACCCGACATGTGACGTAAAGCCGAATGATGTGATATGACTAGTAATTTGCATTCCACCGATAGCTATGCAGCCGTACCTAGTGTCCGCCCACCCTCGATATGTGACGCAGCGCAAGACGGTAGCACCTTGTTCGACTGACAGACAGATGTAAAGCAAGATGATGTGCGACTAGCACTGAGCTTCCAACTAAATAGCTATGACGTAGCGGTTCCAGTTCCTGGCCCACCTCGATGGTTGTGACGAAAGCAGATGCGTACCTTTGCTCCGCACCGATGGTTGCGACGAAGCATGATACGATGAGATTCAACACCGAAGCCTGCACCGATAGTTAGACGTAGCCGCCTATATCCCCGCTCCGAATCGATAGACAGCAGACATAAAGAAGACGAGTATCTTGGTTTTCCAAATTTGGGTGCTATGACGAAGCAAGACGATGAGATGAGATCATACTAAGCCCAAATTTCTTGATAGCCGGAAGTAAAAGCTACCGTGATCTTGCTTCTAGCCCGAAAGTGCTGTGACGTAGCAAGACATTGAGATGAGACGTGTACTGAGCTTCCAGCTTAACAAATAGCCAGACGAAGCCGCCTTGTATTATGATGAGCCGCCCTCAGGTTTGATGATGATGATGTGACGCTTTTATACTAATACATATTGATGCGATGATGATGGCATTCCTTTGAGAATGACGATGATGATGAAGAAAATGAGGATGATCACTACCAATGTTCCAAGATGATATTGATGATGTTGTCCTCACCCACTTGATGTTGGCGATGATGTTGTCCCCTCTCTCTCGCATGACGCTGCTAAAGAATACCCTTCTTATTAAAGGGGATTTGATCTATAAAAAAAATAATTTTTTATTATTATTTTGATATATTATTTCATCGATCAATCCCCATTGTGGGATTGATCATGTTGGTTACTTTAAAAGGACCAAATCCCCTTTATGGATTGGTCATATTGTAATTATAAAAGGCAAAAGAAGAAGTCACCCCCATAATATATCAAAGAGGCCTCGGAACATAATAAAGGTGGTTACAACCACACAGAAGCTGGAGAAGTCGGCCCTGCCACGGAAGAGACACTTCACACGCAAGGTCTTGTATAAATAAGAGGCTAGCCTCACTCCTAGATGACACAACTCACTTGCTCATTTGAGACAAGTTTCGGAATTGCAGCTAGAGAAGAAGGAGAGAGAGGGTGACGCACATCTAGGAGAGGACTTCCATTAGTTTAAGAGGTCTCATTGTATTGGCTATCTATAATAAGGAAGTTTTGTTGGGTTTTCTTCCCTAGAGGGTTTCCTGATTAAATGTTGTGTCTCTTGTGATTGTGTTTCTGTCAATGATCTTGTATTATGCTATCAAGTATCTATTGAATGAAAAAGAACTATAATAATGGCTTAAACATTGAATGCTGTACTCTCTATCATGCAACATGCCTCTCAGAGTCTCCCAACTATGGCCTCTATTCTTCCTCTCAAAGAACCCCATTCTCATGGGTTGTAAGGAACAATGAACTCTCCTACTTCCCGCATTTAAGTCAATAAACTCCTTAGAGGTATACTCAACCCCAAGCAGTCTATCCTCTGGAATCACTTTCTTTTCCCTATTCAATTTCCACAATAGCTTTAAACTCTTGGAACCGAATGAAGACTTGTTCGGGTCTTCATGAAGAGGCCCCATGACGCAGAGAAGTCATCAATGAATATGACATAGTATAAACATACGTCAGAATGAATCAGATAAAGTATACTTGTTGCTCTGTTGTCAATGCTTGGAAAGTGTTGGTGTACTTTCCCAAAGCAAACCCCTTGCACAACTCTTGGTGCTCTGTACTAAACTATGGAACTCCAGTCACAATCTCCCTCGGTATCCTCGGAGCCCCATGATGCAAATGGGCCATCCTCCTGTGCCATAACTCACAAAGATCATTGTTGCTAGTAGAATGAAATAATGCACTAGCTGGCTTAAACATGAGCTTGCACAACTTCTCATGTCGAGTCCCAATCACTTTGGCCGAAGTGACACTAGACCCCTTGGGAAATAGGAGCACGTGTCCATCACGGAACAACACCTCATAACCCCTCTCCTCAATAGTAGAAACTGAAATCAAGTTCTTCTTCAAGCCAGTAACATATAGGAGATCTCTCAACAACATGGGAGGTAAAGACTCTCTCTGAAATGATATTGTCCCACTACCAACTGCCTTGACCACCCGATCATCTCCAAGCACTACCTCAAGATCACCAATCTATGTAAGATCTGTCAAATGCTCATGAACACCTGTCATATGGCGGGAGGCACCACTATCAATATACCCTAGCCACAATGCCCTCAACAAAAACAACCCATTGTTTGGAAACTCCATTCAATGTTGTCCTCACAAGTTCACTGTCAGCAATGACCTCCCCAACAGCTCCAAGTTCATCTCTCACCTGTGTCAACCTGGTAAGATATGTGCCACATTTCCAGCCTTGGTCATTTTAATGCTTTTCAGTTTTTCTCTCAAAACAATCTTTCGGTTCTCATTTGTACTTTGATACAACTTCGTCAAGGACTTCAACATCTCATAGGCATTTACCTTCCCTATCACATGAGGAATCAAATGGTCCTTGATGGCATCAAGGATGATTCTTTTAGCCTTGATACTCTTCTTAGTGTATGTTGCTAGAAGAGTAGGATCCGTGGGTACATTCACTGGGTTTGTTGTGGAGTTCTCAACAATATCCCATAACTCACTTTCTTGCAACAGCAAGATCATCCTCTCCTCAACCCTCAAGACTGGTAGCCATTGACCATTTTCTGCTGAAAATGAAAAATTCAAACTTTTGTCCAGTGAAGTAACTTTTGTCCCCTTTTTTTGTCTTGCTGATATAACTCTGCCTTTCTTTAACTCAACTCTAATACCATGTAAAATTTCAGACCCCACCTAGTTTCAAGTCTCGCTGATTTTTATCAGTGTTTAAAGCCCAAAACCCAGATTTATGACAGCCATAAATACTAAGCAAATAAACATATTTTTCAGAACTAAAACATGAGGATTCTAAACAATATTTAATGTAGAAATAAAATATATCAGCAACACTATTCAGAAAAATTTTGCACAGGGATTTTTGGTCTAACAGCGACCCTGTAAAAACCCACAAGGGGAAAACCAGTGAGAGAGAGGGAGTTTTATTATTTCAAAGCTTCAGAGAAAAATTCCTTTACAGCAGTCTTATTCTCAACAAAAATTCACAAACTTATGTCAGAAAATTTTGAGCAAATCACCTTCTGAAAATCCCCAAAATGCAACGCCTCGAAAACTGTGCAAGAAATCCATATTGTTGTATGATTGTCTCAGCAATAAATGTTGTACGGACTACTCCTCGATTTTTGTGCTAGAAATCCGTACAACTGTAACAGCATGAAATTTTATACGAACTGTCTCGAAATTCATGCCCCTTTTTTTAGTTTGTTGTACATATTTTACAACATTAAATGCTCCTTGAAATTCATGCCACGTTGCCTCAAAGTGTGTGTTGTACCTTGTTGTACGGACTGTGCTCTTTTTCAGTTGTACAACCTCCCAAAAATCCGTATTGTACAACCTCTCACTGGTTGTACCTTCTGCCTTGGAATCTATGTTGTACTCTTGTCTTGGAAATCGATCCAATGCTCAGCAACCTCCTCCTTCTCAAGCTCGACCTCTCTCTCTTCTCATGCTCTCTCAAAAATGAATGAACAACCCAAGAATGGGTGCACCCTCCTACCCTAATCGACTCAATGGAGGGAAGGTGAAAAAAAATCTCATCCAACGGTTGAGATTAGATGAGATGAATGGTGGAGATTAAATCACTTAAATCACCCACTTTCCCTAAGTCTAAAAGGTCACTTCTAATTTACATCTCATAAATTAAATGACTAGGGTCCACATTAGGCACTTTCTCACCCCTCATGCGCCTAGGTGATGAGAAACACTTGCCTAGGTACTTTTTAATTATTTTTAACATTGCATAAGTAGAAATGAAGACCATTCACAAGGGTTTCAACAAGTATGGTCGCACCAAAATAAGCAAGGTTTCAGTTGTTGGAGCAATGGGTAATCAAACCAGTGAACACAAGCACAAGTTGGAGCATTTCAAATAAAGAGTACTCGCATCGATTTCAACAAGAATACTCACATCTCCTTAAACGAAGTAACTCGCATCCTTGTCCACGAAGGATCACACCCATTTCCATGAGAGTTACTTGCACCAATTGTAAGGAAGAGTTGCTCGCACAAATCTAAGCAAAGGGCATTGGCGATTATGGAAGCAACTCACACTACCTTGAGGGTCCTGCTCGCATAGATCTAAGCAAAGGGCACTGACGATTATGGAAGCAACTCACACTACCTTAAGGGAGGACCCTCGCCATCAAAGGAAGTGAATGCAATCACACCTGTGCACATCAAGCTCGATCTCCCTCCATATAGTACAATCGTTGGAAATAATGTATTGGGAATAATCCTTCATGGAGAATGATGTGGAATACACATAGCCCAACCAAACCATTTGGTCAAGCTGGAATTTGAAAGGCCAAGAGTGGGAGTTCAAACAACCAATGGGACGTGAAAACCCAACTATATGGCATTCAAAGGGTCCCAAGGGGAGTTTGAATAGTTATGACCAAAATTATAAATTGCCCATCGATGGTTAGATTAAGGGGCTTGGTTGTGTTAAACTTTGAAAACCCAGCAACAAATTTAATGTGCCAATAATTTTACTGCCCGAAAATTTAATTCAAAAAATTATGCACAAAAAATACAATTGAGTTCAAATACAAATACATAGCAGAAAATGAAACCAAGCACATAAAACATTCAACACAATTTTTACCCCGAAAACCATAGTGAGGGGAAAACCAACAAAGAGGGGATTTTATTGGCTTCAGAGGAAAAATAATTAGTAATTACAGCAGAAAATATTTAGATTTTCTTACAGCCCTGGGTTTCTCCACTTCTACATTGTACAGCCCAGCAAACTCAGCACTTCCTTACTGTTGTTGTTCCCTTCAGGTACGACCTCTCTCTTGTTGTGGTTGTACAGCCTAGTATGGATTGAACTTGGCCCTTCTCCCTAGTTGAACAGTACGGCCCAGTTCAACCTGTTCTAGCTGTGTTGTACGACCTTAGCTCGACCCCTTTCGAGGCTACACGGCACGGCCCTATACAACATGTTCCTTGGCTGCTTGGTACAACCAGGTTATGAACTCCTCCTTATTGCCCTATGTGCCCAGAACTCACCCCTTTTCTCTGATGCTCGACTCAACTCAACTCGGCCCCTCTTCCTTAGACAAATCGCCCTCTTCTTCTTTTCCTCAAGTGTGTCCTCCTCCCCTCACTTCAGCTCCTTTTTATCTTTTCACCTTCACTCTATTTCCCCGGTTAGAACTTTCTAGAAGAGTCGAGAAAGATCACTTAAAAGAAATATTAATTTCCTAAGTTACAAACTTAAGAAATCTGAGTTAAAAAGCCAATAATAATTAAATGAATAATTATTATGCTTTTCCTAAGTTAGACTTAGAATAAAAATAAAATCTGCTGAAATGAGTAATAATTAAATGTCTTCAGCATGCTTAGACACATGGCCTATACGGAGGCACCTTCCAAGCTACAATTTTAACAAGTTGTTGGTCTTTTGGAGTTGATTTAAAAGTGTAGTAGATTCAAAGCTAAAGCTTACCATTGATACATGGCCAATTTTCGAATGAGTTCTTCAAGACAATGATAGCAACTGGAGACAAAACAACAACGAGAATGAAGCCATCTCGAAGTCTGATAGCTCATTCTTATTCAAAACAAAGACTGCAAGTCGAGACAAATAAAGTAAATGTTGTTGCACTGAAATATTCTAAGTTGGAAATGTAGGAAAATCCTTCAAATTCT
>SNQJ01S0171704.1:23322-38580 GCA_010110895.2 Picea sitchensis
ATACTCTAACCTTACCTTGTTGGAACCTTCCAGCACCTTGGGATGATGTACTTTATAATATTCCATCATCTTGATACCGTAGTATCCTTGAATCACCTTAACCATTATCATTATGGCATTCCTTGCCATTACCTCTAGTTGTCCATTGGCTTTGCTCAATCTTCACTTCAATGAGTGGTTCAATGTGAAACCTTGTCCACTTAGGACCAATTTCTCTCAATGGAATGATACATTCCTCCATTGGCACTTTAAGTGAATCAACTTTTATTATCTTGTCCTTAAATCATTTGTACTTGTACCCTGCTTCTATTGCGCACTCTGATAACAAAAGTGGCTTTCTTTCTCTAGATGCTTCAGCCATTGTTGCCAATCTATAGATAGCAACCCTTTTGCAGGCATTCCTATGCTTTCACATAGAGATGACTCACTCATCACCTCCTAAGATCCTTGTTCTCCTTTGTATTAATCCTTGAAGGCTTCACTACATTTCTACCTTCAAGGCTATGGAGTCCTACTTAACTCCCTGTGCATGCTAATGACATTTTTCACCCGATGGCTTCATGTCCTATATGACAATCCTTGTTGATGTGCTTTTGCAATTCATTTAGACTCTGTAGGAGCTAAATAATAATTCTTCTATTATACTCTTATGGAGTCCTTTATCCATTTTTTCATTTTCTGCCCTGTAGCTCTGTGTTATAGCCAAGTGATCTTGATACATATGCAAAAGCACATGATTAACCTAAATGGGAGAATGTCGTGACTAAAGAGTACTCTTCCTTGATGAAAAGTAAGACTTGGTAATTGGTTCCCCGACCACAAGGCGAGAATGTGGTTAAATGTCTATGGATCTACAACACTAGATTCACATCAAAAGATGTTGTTGAGATACATAAGGCTCAATTGGTAGCAAAAGGGTTTTCTCGATAGGAAAATATCAACTACACTGAAACCTTTGCCCCAGTCACAGAAATGAATTCTATTCAACTTTTTCTTTCCCTCCTTGCTTGCTTTGTATGGGAGACACATCAAATGGATTTCAAAGTGCTTTTTACATGGTGATCTCACTAAGCAAATTTATATGGAGCAACCCCCAAGCTTTGAGACATCTGGCAATCTTATGTGTCGATTGCATAAATCCTTGTATGGTATGAAACAAGCCCTCAAGGCATGGTATAAGATACATTCATCAAAATTGTGTAATCAATATTTTGGTGTGTTGCAAATATATATTAGTTGATAAATAAACATGATGACTTATAGATACTAGTAATATTTATATGTTTCATAGAGCATTATTTCCTAAAAAGTTGATGAACTATGTCAAAGCATTGAAAAATAGTCAATAGACATTAAAATATTGCCAATGGACAATAAATATTGTATATATAAGAGAATAGTCAACGGACATTAATTTATATAAAGGAGTTGTTGATGTGTTTATTGAATACAGTTCTTTGACTTTCAGAAAAAGATGCTACATAGGTAGCACCATTATCATGGCTACTAGTGATAAGAATGCTTTCTGAGGAATTATTAGAGGGAGAGCCATAGGTGAGGCACAATCTCATACAAAATCATATATATAGGGGAATGAGATGATGTGAAGATGGTTTTTCTAACTATAGAATGCCTAGGAAAAAAATAGAAATAATAGTGTTTTATTTTCAATGAGAAATTTGAGTTGTAATTCTACAAGGAGATAGAATCTTTTGCGTAATTTTAACTCGACAAGAAAGTAGAGAACAAGAATCATAACATACCTTCATCCTCACTCACATTTCCAATCTATGGGCTTGATGGACCAAGGGGTCAAAAAGGACCTCTGGATTCACAAGGAGGTGCCACTTAACCATATGCTTAGGCAGGCTAAGGAGCGTGGTGGATTGAGTTTGGATCAACGCCATCAATTCTGCAATTCTACATTCTAATTTCTAGATATTGTTTTGTTTATGAGGTTAAAAGTTAATCCATTATTTGCAATGAAATTTGGTTAAATTATAGATTTAATTTATATCTATCTGAAATTTGTAATTGGCTAAAGCTTATTTTGTGCATTAATTGTTGGTAGTAAACTATCAGGAACAGTAGGCACTAAACTCTAGTTGTAGTATCCAAAATTCAAAAATAGACATCCATGCCAACTTCTAGAAGCAAGGGAGTCATACATTGTGTTTGAACCTATGATCCCTCCAATTATGCTACCCCTTGTTAAAATCTCTCATGGATTCTTTTGTTATTAGTCATTTTCACTCATCATTTCTATGAAGTGAGCCCTCCACAATTGTAGTTGTGCCATCCCTAATTGCAGGTTTTTAGCAACAATTGTGATGTCAAACTTCCAAATATTGTGCTCAATATTTACCATTTGCTCTCCTCAACTTTACCACAACAAAGGAAAAGGGTCTTATCAATTCATTACTCCACCTTTCTGGAAGTAATAAAATTTCAATCTAACTTTACCACAACAAAGGAAAAATGGTCTTATCAATTCATTACTCCACCTTTCTGGAAGTAATAAAATTTCAATCTATGGTCATAGATTGAAACACAATAGCAATGGAAGCAAAATTCAAATGAAAATAAGACTAATAGGAATAAGACAAGGATCAAGGAAAACCAACCACAAACTAGATTAGACGTCAATTTTGTAGATGTGGGATGTGGTAGCGAGAATAACTAGCAACCATTTCAATTACTTGAGCATTATACCAAAAGCCTTGAGAAACATGTCTTATGAAAATGATGGATCAAGGAATAATTTTAGGCATTATGACACTTTTATATTGTTGGATAGAGCAATCGACGAGGTTTTGGAATAGTGGGTTCTAAAAAATCAACGTAATTTAAACCAAAAATAGAAAAATCTACAACACAATAGATAGGAGAAAGGAAAATGGGATCATATGCAAGATAATAAAGCAGAGGAAAATTTTGAAGTTGCAAGAATGGAAACATGAAAAATTTTGAAGGTGCTCCCAAAGTTTGACATATAAAGTTCCAAAAATGGCAATATGAAAAATTCTAAAGATGCACCTAAGTTTGAAGAGACATGTCTTGTGTAGCCTATGAGATGATAGAGGCAAAGTAGGGCATAAATTACCTAAAAACAATCACATCCAACATGAAACAAGCATTGAAAAATTACAACGAGATAAGATAGCATAAGATAACACATGGTAGGAAATTCAACAAGGCTATCAAAATAAGAGCAAGATGGTGATGATTGAATATATAGAATCAAAGAGTTGAGGACTATATGCTTTAATATCAATGTAGAGAGTTTCCAACAAAGAAAATGACATAAGCTTGAATTGCACCTTTACAATCAAATGACACACTAAGAAGTCAAAGCAGAGGAATTTGTTGTGATGAATAAGCAAGTTGTAATGTAGCCCTTTAATGCAAAGCTTCTTCTTGAAATAGCAAGTATATCAAAGTATCTTTGTAACCAAAGAAGAAAACTCTAGAGAGAATTACAAATTACAAATTACAAACAACATTTAAATGAATTACATTCCACTAAATGACAAACTACACTGTCTTGCTAAAGACTAAAGATATAAAACAAAACTATCGAGGACAAAACTCAAATTTACAACACATGATCTAGAGAGAATTACAAATTACAAGCAACACTTAAATGACTTACATTCCACTTAACAACAAACTCCACTGTCTTGCTAAAGACTAAAGATACAAAATCAAACTATGGAGGACAAAACTAGATACAAAACAAAACTGTCCAAGACAAAATTCAATTTTACAACGCATGATCTAGAAAGAATTACAAATTACAAGCAACACTTAAATGACTTACATCCCACTTAATGACAAACTCCACTATCTTGCTAAAGACTAAAGATACAAAACAAAACTTTCAAGGACAAAACTCAAATTTACAACACATGATGAGCACTTAACCTCCTGGTGCTCATTGACGATCCTCTTACCTCACCAACAAGTTGGACAACATTGGTTAATATATTTCAAAGTTAAGGCCTTGTTGGGAACAAGCATAATGATGCAAGAAACAAAATGAGATTTAATCAAGTAGCTACACTTTCAAATGGAATCAAACCTAAGGTTCTATGTTAATAGATAATAGTCAATTATGTAACACAATAGACAAAACATGTCATGATGGTGCTGAAACTCCTAAAACCACATCATTGAGAAAAGTAGAATTCAGCGGTGACACATTAGAAAGACTTACTTTCATTTCAAACTAAGAAGTGGCAAAATTTGATGATGCAAGGGGTGAATAGAGGGCCTAAAGAGCTTATTTAGAAAGGATAAATCCTTTGCATCCATAAATAAATTGTAGCTCATTATTGCTTCATATTTATTCTAGTTTGTGCTTTGTCCTAGTGGAAAAGAAAATCATGCTCCTTTGGGCATTTATCGGTGCTCAAAAGTTGGGTAGTCTCCACTAGATCATTTTATAATCTCTTTTTCCTAGTTCAACCCATAAGTTAACAGCTAAATCCAGGGATTTGCATTTATGTCTTAATATTATTTTGCATTCATGAATCATATATAACCTATAATATAGCCTAGACATTTGTCATAAAGTAGCATAAGGTGCAATTGAGGCCTGCCACAAAAATTGCTCAAAAAAGTGGTAAATGTCATTAACCAAAAATCTTTGTGGTCTGTGTCAAGCTCAGATTGATGTAAATATTGCACTTTGCATATATGGCAGATCTACATTCTTTTGGCAATAATAATACACAGAATCCATATGTAATCAACAACTATTGTTCCAAGACCATGAGGTGGTCTAAACTGGAACTAAATGCTTAGTTGATGCAGAACTACTACATAAAAACCATGCGTCAACATGGTCCTGGTAAATGGTCGTATGCTTTAGCTCAAAAATTAAGCTTGCGGCATACAGGTTATAGCATGAGAATTTGTACACTGTGAAAATATCAATTGATCATAACACATTAAAATGTATTTGATATCTTCCCAAAATATAATTGGAACTCGGAGACATGTTTTCAATGATGTAAATGCTTTTTGTTGTTCTCACAATCAACAATAAGGTATACCTTACACCAGTAGGACTAACAGCCCAGCTTGGGTATTTGTCATTTTTACTCTCTGCTAAGCTAATGTCTTGGGGAATGTTGGTTCAGTTGTGAATTCTACACATAGCAGATAGTGACTATCTTGGGTTCCATTGAGTTGAACTATTTAAGGTATGACTTCTTTCTAGAATTTAACAAGCGGACTTTCATTTTTATTTTGTAATAGATTGTGTTCATCTAACTACCTAGCACCACAAAGTGTTTAGTTTCACGAATTCTTCACTTCATTTCGATGAATAAGATGTTATTTCTCCGTCTTGTTACTTGATGCATATCTCCCAAGCCACGCTAGAACATGGGCACCAAGGATTATGAACCACCCATTGATCCCTAGCTTTATCAATTCAAAAACAAATCAACCAAGGAGAAAGAAAGTCAATGGTCATCAATGTTGATTACTGACTGGAATAACCAAGCAATGCAATACAACAAGAGATAGAATAAAACCGGAGCATGCTCAGTCATCTTAGAAAACTTGCATTTCTAATAAAAGTAAGAATTTCTCATTTAGCGTTCTCAAGATCTTTAAGGT
Source organism: Picea sitchensis (assembly GCA_010110895.2). NCBI lineage: Eukaryota > Viridiplantae > Streptophyta > Pinopsida > Pinales > Pinaceae > Picea > Picea sitchensis. The sequence continues at coordinate 28,951 of SNQJ01S0171704.1, forward strand.
CTCCAGGAAATTTAAGATAGCAGATAAAGCATTGTGACACTCATTAAACTCAGCCTTGCCCTGTCCCAAGACTGATGTCCTGTCTATTATTCACAGCTCAGTGAACAGTATCCTATCTATTACACTGGCTAGAGTACCAACAAAAGCCAATATAAAGGAAAACATCTGAACCTCGGCATACTGATTGACAAAGGGCCCAACACACTAAAATTCACTTAAGAGTCCACCAACAAAACTAAATGTATGCCAGCCTGGAACAAGATATTTGGATATCATGTGTTCAAAAAAATAAAAAATATCTTCTGACATATGAACATGGAAACCTTAGGCAGTGGAAGAAATAAGAAATAAACACTCCAGAATAATCACAAAACAATGGGAAAACAACAAACTTAAAAGCACTTTATCCATTTGAGAACCAAAACAAGGGCAAAAATCCTGCCATTCATAAAAAAAATACCAATTCCAGGGAAGTGAAAGAAGTAAAATGCATACCTTGGAAGCTTCAATCCATTTATCATCTATAAATTCGAGATGAGGCCGCAATTTGGCATGATTGAATATCATCTCTTCCTTTGTCTGTAAGAAGTATATTATATACTGGTGATTGTCAAGGACCTTGGTGACCACACCCACCCACCACCCATCATTCTCATAAGCATCAACTTCCTCATATAGATTATACTGATCTTTACTCTGCTCTGGAGGGCTTGGCCTTATGTGACGGTTATCTACTTTCTCCCTCAGCTGTTTTGTTTCATCCTCGTCACTCACAAGGTCCCTGTACTCCACTATGAACCCTGCCCCCTGCTTTTTTATAAGTCTTGCACAGAACCAGGCCCCTCTGAACCCCTCTTCGTCACTGGACACCTCTACCAGGTCACCATTGTTCAACTTCATTTTTTTCCTCCTCTCTAAACACGACAAGATCAAGGTGTGTTCCCACTCGTACAATTTTCTCACTCAATTCTTCACCAGCTTGCAAAACCCATGTTCGCTCTGATCAAATACTAGTCATCCATTCCTCCATGCAAACAGCATTAAGCCATCGATCCTCGAAACACAGTAAAAACAGACAATAAATCAACGATGGGAATCATGATATGGTGAGTATAATTCATGGAGGAGGAGGAAGGAAAGTCTTGTCGATTGTGAGGCTTGCAATGTGTTATATTAATAATTCCCGCGTTAGGGCGCGTGGTACATCTCAAATTATAATGAAATTGTGATATTGGGACATGAACAAAATGTATAGAGGGGATTGGATGGAATGGAGGCAGGGGGCATCAACCTCCTCCTTCCACATTAAATTGCGTTGTATCCGAGGGAGCTAGCAGTACAGTTCGGTACGTGTGTAATATTTCGGCGTCATAATTACACAGAGCAACGGCGCCTTAGAATAATACGCTGCATTTAATGAAATAATATATGATGTATACCACAAATGATCAATGTACTGTTCGTTTTTCCATGCAACATAAATCAAATCCATGAGGAACACCCACTCACTTGAAGTTCGTGAGGAGAGACCAACAAGTTACAATATTACAAAACCTAGCCGAAGCCAGGATGGTTACTTCGTATGTTTTTTTAATTATAATCCCCATACCCATCTTGCCAAATCTCCAAATGCAATGTACACCTTCAAGGATTTCAGATCAACGCACAGCTTAACCACGGGTGATTCTTCTCGCATACATATCCAAGCGCTCCCATATCAAAATTCTCTTCGTTAAAGGTACAATAGGAAACCCAACAACCATTTGTGTTTTGTGTTTTCGATGCATCCGTCTTGCAAGCAATCCTTTATTGTGCCCTTGGTGAATGGAAACAATATATTTAATCCAAGCCTCCAACAATGAAGACCCTATCCCCAACTTTAGGAAAACACATCCACTTTATAAGGAATCCTTAATTATGGCTTGATGGATGGAAATCATGTATTTAGTCCAAGCTTCTAACCATAAGACCCCATTCCCACTCCCATCTTTGTAACACCAAAATAAAGTCTTCATTTTCAATTTTTGAAAAGGGATTAGGTAAGGATTTATGGGTTAGTGGTATTAATCATGAATAATTATATTTGAGTAGAGTCTATTGTGTTCGACTATAATCAACCATAGTAGTTAGGAATTAATGGATTGGTGATTAGGGCACATTAATTGGTTGGTTGATCAATGGTTAGAGGGATTGTGAACTAATGCATCAATAGTTAGAAGGTGTGTTTGTTAGTGGTTCAATGATGAAGGGGTTAGTAGATTAATGGTTGGAGTTATATTTGATCAAACATTCTCAAGAACATATTCATTTGTATCTTTAAATTAGTTTTATGATTTGACATATATAAATAGCATGGAAAACAATTTCTACAAGGCAGTATCAAATATAAGATTTTTTATTTTTTTTTAATTGTAAAACATGTCAAACATAAGATTTTAAGGTTAGTGGGTTAGTAGCATCAAACATGGATAATTATATTTAACCATAATCTTTATAATCAACCATAGTAGTTAGAGAGCTAATGAATTAGTGATTAGAGCACATTAATCGGTCAGTTAATCAATGATTATGGAGAATGTGAATTAATGCATCAATGGTTAAAGGGTGTGTTGGTTAGTGGGTCAATTATGAGGGGGTTAGTGATTCGAGTTATGTTGGGTTAAAACATTATTGAGAACATATTCATGAATATATTTAAATTTGTTTTACGGTTTAACATATACAAATAGCATGGAAAACAATTTATGTAAGGCACTATCAAATATAAGATTTTCTTTATTTTCTTTTACTGTAAAACACTTCAAACATAAGATTTTAAAGTTAGTGGGTTAGTGGCATCAATTATGGATAACCATATTCTACCATGTTCGACTATAATCAACCATAGTAGTTGGGAGTTAATGGGTTAGTGATTAGGGCACATTAATTGGTTGGTTGATCAATGATTAGAGGGATTGTGAATTAATGCATCAATGGTTAGAGGGTGTGTTGGTTAGTGGATCAATGATGAGGGTATTAGTAGATTATTGATTGAGGTTATGTTGGGTTAAAATATTATTGAGAGCATATTCATTAATATATTTAAATTTGTTTATGATTTAACATATATAAATAGCATGAAAAACAAATTCTATAAGGCACTATCAAATATAAGGTTTTATTTATTTATTTTTAAATGTAAAACACTTCAAACATAAGATTTAAAGATTAATGGGTTAGTAGCATCAATCATGGATAACTATATTTAACCATAGTATATCATGTTCTACGATAATCAACCATAATATGGCTTCTAGGATCCTAAATGAACCAATTGTGAACCTTGCCCCATTTCAAAGGCCTTTTCCTCCACACCCTAAAGCAAAAGAGAAAAGGCCTGAAGAACAGGACCTTCCTGACCCCTTGATGTCTACATCCAATATTGTTTTGTCCTATGTGTAGAGTTCTCAGTCTGAATATTATTCAGAGGGCCCCTGAATCAGAAGAATATCCCATGGATATGAACTTTATGTTTTATGGTTCAGGAATGATTCACCTCACTTGAAACGAGTATGAGGAGTTGGATAAGGAAATGGTACTAGTGGGGGAAGCAACTATTTAAAATTAGAGTTGCACTGATCTTCACCCACAATTCCCAGGTTTCTCCCCATCTTAGTTCCAACTCATAAATGACAATCTGATGGCTGAAGTTAAGAGGAAGTATGACCTAAGGCCTAGGATACAACTTGTTGTCCAAAGTGACTATGAGCTTACCAAATATTCTCCCAAAGAAAAACCGCTTTCCAAAGAATTGATTGAGGCAATTAGTGAAAAAAGCAATTTCAGAAGTAGCAAGCCAAACGGCTTGCAACATTCCAAGAAAAGCCCAGTTCCCCTAAAGAGAGCCCTATAAATAGAGTTATTGGTTCAACTCAGCCTACTCTATCATCATTTGACCTTAGACATGAGCTTGGTAAGTGAAAGATTCCCATGTCTTTATCTGAAATTGCTAAAATTCCAGCCCATAGAAGCAAATCTCTTAATTTTTGGGAGCCATGAGCTTATTCTGCAAGTTGATATCATTAATCTTCAGGATGATTCACCACTGATCATTTTGGGCCCCCTTAGGATGGCAGAGATGGAACTACTCCCCCTATCTATATCACATTGTCGGTGCAGGATCAATATTTGCACAACTGTCTGTTAGACTCCGGGGCTTCTTGTTTGCTAATGCCCAAAGTTCAGGAAAAGTGGGATCTAGAAGAGGGAGTTAATGGGTTAGTGATTAGGACACATTAATTGGTTAGTTGATCAATCATTAGGGGGATTGTGAATTAATACATCAATGGTTAAAGGGTATGTTGGTTAGTGAGTCAATGTTGAGAGGGTTAGTATATTAGTAAATGGAATTATGGTGTGTTAAAACATTATTGAGAACATACTCATTAAAATATTTAAATATGTTTTATGATTTAAGATATATAAATAGCATGGAAAAAAATATCTAAAGAAACATAAGATATTTTGTTTATATAATTTCACATCGTGAAAGAAGAGGAAAAACTAAAGTGCATATTTATATGGAGTGATGAGAATTTGACATTTACTTCTGGTTAGTTTGAATGTCACTTATTCATTTTAGGTTGAGAATATTTATCTCTTAACCCATAAAAATTTGAAAATGTTCAAATAATATATATATATATATATATATATATATATATATATATATATATACCAATGCATATTTACATATGACTAGACAGGGATACAAAAGGTTTTTGTGCATATTAATTAATCATATGCACATATTTTTTTTTAGGTTTAGAGGGATCGGTAACTCATTGAGATTACCTAGGAAAGGCCTCGGTTCAAACCCACATATTAATTGATCATATGCAGATATTTTTAAGAACAATATTTTAAAATGTTATAAAGGGAAAAGTGTGTTTAAGGCAATGTGTAGTGGATGGGCATTGAATGGAAGAGCTTGTAGTGACTAAAGAGTAATTAGTGTAAATCCATTTTAATTTATGATTTATTAAACACTAAAAAGCATTAAAAAATTCAATTGTAAATCTTTAGGTGTTGAAAAGATCTCGAGTTAAGATATATTTATGTTATTGTGCATATATATGCGCTTGTTATCATGCAACCCATTGTTGATGTAAGACACCCAACCCCTTAAGTACTTCTTAAGGGATGGGGTATTAAAAAATTTCTTTTCTTTAACCATCTAGAGGCCTCTTCTTGAGGGCACCATCATCTTTTGCTCAACAAGAGCTTTCCAATGACTGTAGCCATGCTCAATTCCAAGCTCTGGATCAAAAGTTACAGCCTCCCAAAGTTCTCAGACCTTCATTTATTGAATCCACTTCATAGCCATGTGGCATCCACTTGGCTCCTTCTCACTTGTATCATCTGACATGGCACTGACGTGGCATCTACCAGCTAACCCATTGGGTCGTCGTCCTATCAAGCCTTCCAAATCAATGGCTCTAACCTGCTCGGAGCCTTTCTTCGTCATTAGAGTCTTCTCAATCAAAATGCATCCACTCTTGACTTCACCGCCTACTCCGACAACACCATTTCGATGAATCCAATGGTCCTGAGAGTCAGGAAATCAATGGCTCTGATACCATCAGAGTCTCTACTTTTGTGACGATTAACTCTCGCCTTCTCCATCTAGTGCTAAGAAATCAAGTGATACCCACAGAGATCTACGATTGGGATTAAATTTCGACGTCTTCATGATCGATGAACCTCGTTCATTCTTGGAGTCCCTACCATAGGAGTTCACCTGTTCTAGTGACTCCAACCACTCCAACAGGCCCACTCTGATGGCACTCCCTTCGTCAAATCTAATGGCCCTCGGAGTCAAACAAACAATGGTTATGATCGCATCAGAGTCTTTACCTTCTCGGCGGTTAACACTCGCCTCCCTTGCTGAAGCCTTGGACACATGGCACTGCCACAACCTGCCACCTGGTGTGACACTTGGCATTAGGACTCATGTTGACTGATGTCTCAAATCTCCAATCTACATTGACATGTGGCACGACACCCACGTGACACATGGATCCAATCATGGCTTGACGTGTGGACTAATGTGATTGTATACGCCATTTCAAGATACCAGGTGTTATCACATATTCTTGCAGGGGGGTGTTTTCCCTTAGGAGTTGGCAATTGGATGACCAAATGTGAAAGAAGGGGGCTTAAAAAACCCACAACTATGTTTCATCCAAAGTCGAGTCGTGTTGTGCTAAGGCGTGCACATATCGGGACAGCGGGGAATGCCACTTCGAGAATTTTGAAGTGAGGAAGGCGTGAAACCCCTGAGTCCTGAAGTGCGAAGAAGATCTGGGCCATCCAAACCGGAGGGGCATGTGGTAGCAGATTAGCGGATTCGCAATTTTGCGAGTTGGGGTTTTAGAGTGGAGCACGATGTAAGTTCGCGAAATCTCGAAATCACAGTTTCGTGAATCGGAGGTTTGACAGGAAGCAACGCCCCGATTCCCCGAAAAGCGAAGTCCTGAAAACATTCGGGGACAGAACTCGAGGTCATGGCCCGAGGTCATATAGAAAGCAGGGCCACAAAGAAGAGTAAGCGCTTGTTTATCGGCTGGCGACTGGGGTTTCTGAGATGCAATCATGGTCGTCAGATGCATAGCAGATCTGACCGTCAATCTGAGGGAGGCCATTTCGCGAGTTCGAGCATTGGGATATTGGGAATCAAGTGGAGTGAAGACTCCCGAAACGTGAAATCCCAAAATTTCATAGGGGATAAGTGTTGAGTCGTGGCCCGAGGTCGTATGCAGGTAAAGGTACAGAGTTCACGTGAGCTACGCCTAGGGCCAAAACGTTGATGTTGCCGCAGAAAGGGTCGTCACGTTCTCCAGATGCCAAATCGACTCGGCCTCGTTCTGATCCCAATGAAACAATTAATGAAAGCGGGGGGAGGTGGTTGAAGCCTCATCTCACCCCATAAATAAAAATCATGGAAGAGTTGGTAGTGGAGGCAGACCGTCAGCCCGTGGTACCGCTGTGAGCCGGTTTTTCTACAGGGCCCATACTAATCTGAGCTCGCGTCTGACAGGAGAATGCAGGTGCAGACTGACAGAAGAAGATGCAGACGCCGAGCCTTGAATGCAGTGGTTTGAGCACGCCTCTACTGAGGATGGCGAATTATTTTGAGTATATATGTGGAGTTCTGGGATTTTGTAATGGTCTTTGGTTGAGTAGAGCTCCCAATTTGTAGTTTTGTTCTACCAAAGATATTCTTTGGTTATGTAATCGACTTGAGACTTTTATGTTAATAGAAGTCAACTTCCTTTCTCTTTCATTTTGTCTTTAAAGTTGTTTAAAACACTCGGGCATGGATGATCTAGTCGAGGATCGTTATACTGTTGTAATGGAGGTTTGATTATAGCGATATCGTGGTCAGTTTTATTCATTTTCCTGTATATCTATTTCCTTCTCACATTGAATGGCTCGGGCATGGAGGATCCAATCGAGCTATTGCAGTTGCAGGATGATGGAGGTTTGATCATACTGCAGTTGTAATTGTGTCCCTTGTAGACATATTTCGGTGTCTGAATTTGAGCTCAAGAATGCTCTTGAACTTGGGTTTTCTTCTCTTAGATGATGGAAGGCCTGATGCCCAGAGCAGTCTCCTTCACCCTTTCTCCTAATTCTTCCCTCTGCTCTCGCTTTAACTCAATTTACTAACTGAAGTTAATGTGGCCCTCACTTCCCTGTGCATTTCCTATCCAGTTCTGTGTTGAACATCTTTCATGATTTTGATTTTTGGCCATCGACCATCCACATTTAAACCAACATCCACCCCAAACACTGATGGGTATTGGGGTTACCCTCTCCGCAATCGGAGGGTGACTTCTAGTGCTAACATTTTTGGTGTCGTTGCCAGGGATGAATTGAAAATTTTCCCTGGGTAGAATGACAACGAACTTTTGATTCTGAAGGTGCATCAAACATCAGAACCTTTGAAGATTGCACTTGCACGTGGCGACTCCACTGTCTCAGCTCCACTGTTTCAGTGTGACTGCTTCTGGCTACACCTAGTAGCCTCTTGGGAGAACACAACGATCAGGTCTGGTCTTTAATAGTGAACAAAGACCAGACACACTCATTCTGCATATCATTCACCTGGCGACTCCATGGTTGAAGGATCGATCGGCGACTCTACTGGTTCGAAATGAACAAAATCCTGGATCGAAGGTTTGCTCCTTCTAATTTTTCTGTTGTTCCTGGTTTTCCTAATGTTGTCCCTACTATGGATGAATGGAGTGATTATTTGCCCATATTTAGAGAACATAAAGAGGACAACCCTGCTCGGCATCTCCATGAGTTTCATGAACTCATGCATCAGTGGGAGATACATCATGAGAATGTTTTAATGAAGATGTTCATGTTCTCATTGGATGGGGATGCCCATGAGTGGTATCAATCCTTGCCCCCTACTAGCATCTCCTCCCTAGAACAGTTTCATGTTGCCTTTAATAAGCATTGTCAAAGGTATTATTCCTATGAGTTAATCTGTCATAATTGTTGTGAGGAATGTGAAGGCCATGATAAAGATATGGCTGTGTCTAATGAGGGTTGTGAGGATGAGGACCATGAGGAAGATGAAGATGCTTTGGGCAAAGTAATGAAACTGATAAAATCTCTCTCTGCCAAACTAGAAAGGTTGGAATCTGAAGAAAGCGGAGAGGATTTTCCAATCCTTGAGGCAGATGTTCTTGGCAGCTCTATTGAGGATGATAATGAAGATTTCATAGTTGTGGAGGCCTTGCATTCTGCTCCTGAGGTGCCTGTTGTCCCTAGCTTTGATGATTATTCGGATGAAGAGCAGCATAGCCCCACATCTCAATTTGCTGACCTGGGGAGCAACCGGCCTGTATATGACAGCTACGAATCAAATTATGAGTTGGATATGCCAGATTTCCAAGAGCATACAGCAAAGCCCGGTCCTCTATTCATTAACGAAAATCATCATGAGGAAATGATTCAGATTTGGATCCAGGAGCTTGATGGGGCTAAAAAATGCCTAAAAAATCAAAGTGCTCGGAATTCGACAAGACCAACACCATTGTGTCTGTCTCGTTCTCTTGATTCCGATCATATATCCACTTTCTCAAATGAACATTGTATGCGAGAGTTATCGCACTTTGATCGTTTTCCCAAACAGGGAAAAAGTCAACAGGTCCAGTCAAATGCTGACATCAACAGTGTTGACATGGCAGTGGAAAATTGACATGTGGCAGCAGAGGCAGCAGGGTGACTGGGTGGTGACAGGGATCCATCCAAGTTGACAAGTGGCGACCGGTGACTGGACATCTATGGAAAAATTAGACCAATGCAGTTTGGACATGTGGCAAAGTTTGGGCAAATGTGGTGGTACCACGTGGCCCAGGCATGAGCAGCCACGTGGCACCCAGTCATCACACATATGGCAAGTTCCAAAAAAATGTTTGGATTCAATGGGTTTTGAACCCACGACCACCACCTTGAGAAATGGCCCAACACCAACACACCCACCATGTTTCTTGTTATAAGAAACACTTTTTAATTTATTTAAATTACAATACTTTGTATGGTGGTCTAAAAATATTTTAGAGCTCATGGGAA
>SNQJ01S0171706.1:0-20498 GCA_010110895.2 Picea sitchensis
GTTCAGAACATAGACATACTTAATGTGCCAGCCTTATCTATTACTCCTATGCCTTGTGATGAAATACATTTAAGATCAGGGAGAATAGTTGAGCCAATAGTTGAAGATGCTCCATCTTCAAAATCAGATAAGGAATCAGGGGGAGAAACCCTCTACTGATACAGAAGAAATTGACCAGCCTATTCTAGAATCAGTAGACCCACCATTCCCTAAAAGACTGAAAATTGCTAAGCCTGTGGAATTACCATCTTTCAATCTCCTTGGAGAATTGCAAAATCTGCACATTAATATTCCACTACTACAAGCAATAAGGGATGTCCCTATTTATGCCAAGACCGTGAGGGATCTTTGTATAAAAAAACCTGGACGAAAACCTAAGGATCCCCTCACAGTGCATGTAGTGGGTGATTTTTCTGAGCTAATTCTAGGCAAAACTCCACCTATTAAATATGGAAACCCAGGAAACCCAACTGTCACAGTTAAAATCGAACAGACATCTATTCAGCATGTATTAGTTGATTTAGGGGCAGCAATTAACATCATGCCAATAGAAACTACACAGTTGTTGCAACTCAGAACAAAAATCCGACCAACTCCTACTGTTCTAGAATTAGCTAATATCTCTACCATTAGACCAGAAGGAGTAATCGTTGACTTAGTTATTTCAGTAGACTCATGGGAGTATCCTGCTGATTTTGTCGTGTTGCAGCCCAAATCCAGTCTGGGAGGCCATCCTCTAATTCTGGGACGACCATGATTAGCCATGGCTGACGCCTTTATAGTTTGTCGATCTGGTTCTATGACCATCTCTGATGGTTACGACACAAAAAAACTTACCCTGTATCCTCATGCTACACCCAGTAAAGAACCTGAAAATTCTCTATGGATAGACACTGAGGCTGAAAGTGCTCTTCCTATGCTAACTATAGGAAAGGCCCTGAGTTTTAAGGATGAGACAGAGGATGAGTTAATCAAAATTTTTATTTGTGACCCCTCTGTCGTGTTGACGGGCGAAATTGACCGTCCGTCAACTGGAAGAGTGGAACCGGTCCGGGGTTGTCTAAATAACCCAAGCCGTTTGGAATGGACCACCCTGACGAGTTTAACGGCTCCGTTGGCCGCTCTAAGGTCTCCTATGAAAACCAAAGAGAGAATTGATCTGATCCTATGAAAACCAAAGAGAGAATTGATCTGAGCTAAGTAATCTAACTAAACTAATAAAACAAACTAAACTCTGTAACTACTTACAAGAGACCTACTCAAACAAAGGAAACTAGAAACTAATAAAACAAAGAAAAGGAACTAATAAACAAAATATAAAACTATTCTAACCATTCTATCTCCAAACTACTAATTACTATCATAATAACCCAAATCAACTACCCAATTATCAGCTATGATATTTTTATTCACAAATGTACACCTGGACAACCCATAGATTTGATTAAAACATACAAAAATCAAAAAAAAAAAAAAAAAAAAAAAAAAAATCTCTTTTTGATTTTTTGTATTTTATGAAAAAGAAAATAAAAATCCATCAAATTAAAAAAAAAATTTAATATATATTAATGTAAATTAAACAATGGGCTGCAACTAACTAAACTATCATCTATATTAAACTACTTAACATAAAAAATAAAGGAATAAAGACTAATTGACCTCGAACGCTTCCAAGTCCGCCTGGTAGATGACTTGTTGTTTGGTGGGAAGAAATTCACACCATTTAGTCTTTTAAGCTTCAGAACTACGCCTATGTCAGCCCTTGAAGTGTTTTATGTGACAAACAAGACATAAAAGAAAATCATGCAACAATCTTCCGATGATAAATCTATGCAATAAGGGAAATCTATTATGCAAGAAACTTATATGTAACAATTCAATTTATGAAGAAGACAAAGCTATCATTCACAAAATGAACTAACAATTGCTATTTCTTTATCGATTTAGTAAGAAACAAGATATAGATAATAGTAAATAAATTATATCATTTGAATCTGATTTAGATAGCAAAGTAATACTAAACCATAACAAAGTGATATATAAAACTGGAAACACAATGTTGATATATTGAAAAGCAAAGCTATGACAAAACATCAATTTCGCCTCCGGCCTCAGACGTAATTCTATATCATTGTTCTCCCAAAACTTAGGATGATAAATTATTACAAAATGAGCAAAGATTTATGTTTTTCACAAGGTAAACCTCCCTTGTGGAAGTTAAAATTGCTTTACAAAAATCTGGGAAGATATTCCCAAAATCTCATTCAAACTTAACAACCTAAGACAAAACCAAATCTAAAATATCTCCTAAACCGTTACAGCATGCCCATTTGATCACTAAAATTTGTATGTACCCGTGAAAGAGGCAAAAATAAAACAAGTTTAAAAGATATTTCGTTAATAAAATGGTAAAAACTGACCAGATCAGCCATTAATCACCGATTCTCAGAATGGTCTAATTTGAGAACATAATTGCTTTTAAATCAATTAAAACTAACAGAAATATATTAAAACGAAATATTTGATTACTAATTAAAAAACAAGTAAAAATATTTAAATCACAACAAACCAAAAACTGTTATGTTAATTTAGAACAAACAAAATCTTAATTCAATCAAAACAAATATCAAATAAATCTTATGTGAATGCAACCATATACAAATCCATCCATTTGTTCTTGTATATCAATAAATTCATCTAGAATTGATTGTAGGGAATTAAAGAAGAAAAATCTTGCCACCAGATCCAAACCAGCTTCTCAAAGCATTGGCAAAAATGGTTATCAAAAAATTTTCCTTGATACTGAATGGCCTTTGAGACATGCTTCTTGACATTTTGCCAAATTCCATGATTTTTTACTGCATTTTTCATGTTTATCAGTGAAATTGGATTTTGCACATTTAGCATTATGCTTTTTCAGCGACTATTGTAAGGTTGACATTTTTTCTTCACCGTGTCTCTTTTCTTCTGTGTGCTTAGCTTTGATACAAACAATTGGCACTAGCTCCTTTTAACTATGAAAGAAAAACTTATTTTCTCCTTACTCCGCATCATGTTTAGGGAGGAACCCAGATCCAAGAGTCGTACTTTTCCTTCTCGATCTTAGCTGAGCGTAGAATGGTTTCATGCATCACCCTTAAGAAAACTTGTCCATATGTCACTGACTTTCTTCGAATTTTTATTTCCTCGACCGCTGTTTAGCTTGTGAATTTCATTTTGAAGAACATGAATGCTTTATTTTTTCGCTGCATCTTGGAAAACTAAAAGAATGCTCTCATATTCATGAGGCCCTGCAAAGAGGAAAACCTGGAGTTTGATCGGGATAGAATACACTTTGGGAGAATTATGTTCAGTTACTCTGGTAACTAAAGGATATTTATTGAGCTCTATAAACTGAAGTATCATTTCCTTTATAAATTCACCCTCAAATAAAACTTTTTTCCTCGTCTTCACTCTTTATAAGACCAAGTGAATAAGGTAGGCTACTTATCTCCGGACTAAGAAATGTGGCCACTTCTACCTTATTGACTTCAACAAACTGAAAATCATTGTCTTCCACAACTGCTTTAACAAATTCTTCATAAGCAATCCCCTCAAATGTTTCGAACAAGCCAACTGAAGAAGTTTGATTTCTCTTCAAAAATTGTTCAGCCTCAGATGCAAAAGAAAGTTGCATGGTAGGTACTCCAGTATTTTTCCACACCCAAATCATAATTTCATCTCTGCCAAGGCCTCCTGTATAGACATGTGAAGTACCATTAACAAGAAACAGCATGGTGGGGTATCCCTTGATATTATACTTGGAAGCAACCTTAGTGTGTCTATCCCTATCCATTTTTGCAAGCAAAACAGAGCTACCCATATCATTCAGCGTTGTTGCTGCAAATGCAAACTCTAGCATCAATTCAAAGCTCTTTGCACACCAGGACGTATAACCTAACAACAGTACATATTCATGGGAGCTCAAAATTCTCTCTGCATTCTCGTTTGTGAGATCTGCAACTATTCTCCGCGCTCTTCTCACTGCCTCGGCCCCTAAGATTTTACCATCATTGTTCTCAATTTCTTTGAGTTCTTCCAGATCCTATAAATCATCACCCTCGTCATCGATCTCTTGTTGGGTAGCTACAGTTCTATTATGCACCTTCTTCGGTGTGTGCAAATTTTGTGTCCCCTTCAAAAGCACATCTTTAATGGGTTCCTATACATCTTTCTCCTCTTGAGGGTTTTGTTGACATGGATAAATAGATCAACCCATTAAAAATATGAATAATCCTTAGCACAGATCTGGAAAAGTAATAAGCATGCACACATACCCAATACGTTCCCTTCAACCAATGAGAGGATCTGAAAAAGGACCTGAAAAACATGAGCTAGATATCTGTAATGGCCTTCACTTTATGACAAACGCCCATGTTGAGGGTGTAAAGGGCTAATAACGGTTCGGTTTTCAAACGGTTTGAGCTAATTCAACCGCTTGTCTAATCGCCACGCAAAAAACTGACTGATCAAATTGGGCGGTTTTCTCTTGCAAAATGAAACCAAAACTAACTCTCAATTTCATGGGGTTCAATTATCCCTTCAGAGCTAGGAGATAACACACTGAGAGCTGGGCTAAGGGAAAAGTGTTTGAACAGATTAGGTTTAGAGATTTTCCCAAAATCAACAAAGATAACCCCTCGTAAGGAGGCAAGCATTAATGCAAAGTGTGTGAGGGGGATAGAGCTTACTCCTGCCATGCAGAGTTATACTCTAATGTTCACCGCCAATTTCATATCTATTCAACCCATCATAGAATAGTTCGACCATTATGTGAATTAGCCGACCAATGAAACTAATGGTGAGTTATAAACCAACGCGCATAATCAATATTACACCATAGTTTTAAGCCATAAATCATTCAATAATAAACCATGCGCCGATGTATTTGTAACAGCTCATATTCATAATCTAACCAATGTACAAATGGGTTTTCATATAATCAAAGCATCAATAGTTATGAAAACATAAACATAGGCATCAAATTACAAAGATGTATATAAAAGTTTTAATCATAACACCCATGTATCTTATGAAACCAAAGGTTAAAATGAATACAAATCCAAATGTACTGCAAACTCAATGAAACCAAGCAACATAATAAATCAAAGCATGAGAATGAGTACGATCGTAAATATTTGCCTAGGTAATGATATGAGATGTGTTTAAAGCGGGTATACATCAATCAGAACGATGACAATGGTTCAAACAATGATTCTAATGTGACTTTGAAGAATTAAGTTTTCACGCTTACGCCGGAAAACAAACTAAGATAAAGGCAAAAGGCGCTAAAGAATAAAAGCGCCGCTCATTTGAAAATTGCAACTAAAAAATCATTGCCGTGGTTTGGTGTAGGCGCGGTGAGACAATGAAAAATGTGGAATTGGTCACAACAATGGTACACACCGGTAGAAATATCTCAGCTAAAAAATGAATTCAGATTAGGACAACAGAAAAATTTCAACTCAAAACAACAAACTGAAAATTGTACTAACATCATCCCCAACTATCTTTTCCAAACGATGTTTCAAAAGATGCAACCAAGAAATTTTAAGATCGCTAGTAAGTCATGATTTTATGATAAAATCTTCAATAGTGTTGGCATGTACACGTTGTGCATCCATAGCCTTGATAGCTCCATTTAACCCACTCGGATGTATTTATCCTGTCAAGAAGTTATATATTATAATAAAGGACTTTAAAAAGAGGTTTCTCATCTTTTTAAGATTTTCATTTACCCAACATTACTTCGCTGCCAACATGCATGTTCAATACCCCAACAAAGTTACCTTAATATCAAGTAAGAATTGACCCGCTACCAGCGAGCATGTTCAGTACCCCGGCGGGTTTACAAACACTTCCATGGGTGACGCTGAAAATCTTGATATTTTGTCATATTTTTCCAGACCTCATCAAAAAAATTATTTATTCACCTTGGTGTACCTCCTAAATGTTTTTTATTTCAAAACAATCCCATTGGACAGGAGACACTATTTGTCATTCCTATGGAAAAGGGGACAACAGAAAAGATAAAGATAATCGCACAAACTTCACTCGTGAGATGGAAATTAGTAAATTTCTTTCAAACACCAAAATTTTCCAAATATTGCTATAAGTTCAACAACATATCATTGATATTTGTACAAATTTTCCAGAAGTCATTTCAGCGAAGAAAATTTTCTATCGCCTTTGTCTGAATTGCTCGGTGCACAGGTAGGTGTATTTCAAAAGCAAAAACTGGTAAGAACAAGGGAGAAATCAAAACACACCAAATAAGAAAAAAATCGGAAAGCAAAGAAATCCAAACAACAAAAACAAAACAAATATATTACCGTATAGGTGCATCTAAAAACGCCATGCATAACTCGAAACTGAAGAAAAGTGCAGGAAAACTCGATGATGGGAAATTCCTACTCATGGTACTGGGTCGGTTGATTTAGATTTGTTTATCTCTTTACTTTCCATTTAAGATTTTCATGACGATATTGCGCTTTTGAAAATAAATGTTCAACTAAGAGAAAAGAGAAAGAGATCAACAGGACTTCCCTGACAACAACCGTCACTGAATGGTTTTCGTGGTGCCTAATTTCATGCTCATGACTCCATTATTAAAAACAAACTAGTGAGAAATCAAACCGAAAGAAAACCTATTCCTAAACTACCCTAACTATTAAACACATCATACTACTGAAGTCATGTTTCCACTGTAGCCATCTGAGTAACTCTAATCCCTAATGAAAACAAGATCAAGCATTATTAAAAAGAATGGTAATATATCAACAATCGACAGAAACATATCACGTTTACCTTCATAATCATCATCTAGAAATAAAGTAAGCATGATCTTACCATCTCCTCAGATATTGTTAAATGACCTTCCACCCATTGCTAACTCGTCAGTGGATCGTAGGTCATAATGGTGCGGGTTAGTGTAAGTAGTTTCAAAACTTGTCAAGATTATGAGGAAATTGGAATAACTATCAGCCAAGGATGAAATGCCCTATCCTCCTGACATTTCTTTATGTGTTCATTAACTTCTTCACATGAAGGATCTAAAAAAAATCATGTCACTTACTTCCAGGATACTTGGGTAAAAAAGAAAGTAAGCTCAACTTTGTGTCTCTTTATTATGAATTTTTTTCATATATGAGTACTCAAGCCACTCTAAGATCCTGTCATAAAAAATGGGGATGCAAACCATAACTTTGATGAAACGAATATATCAATGGAAATCTCATCATAGAAGGATTCGGGCAATCAATTGATTCATTGGTTTGAATATTTCCCTTCGATGATTGATCATTTCAAAATGTGAAACACAAACATTAAAATTCGAGCTAAGAAAAAGAACGAGTATGAGACTTAGAATTTTTGATTTCCATAAGATGTAATGCATTGTCTTTTCAACCATAAACTATGTAAAATAATCTCGCAACATGTCCTTTTCCCCATTGGAGTGATGAAAGTGATACATCAAATCCAAGTTTATCAATGTTAGGTTTGGAATTGATTTCACCAAAATCTAGCATATCGAAAGGATGTGATTGTGGTAGAAAAGAGTAGATGTTGTAGGTAAGATGTCAAGTCCACTTAATCTAGGAATAGATCAAGATATAAAGAATAAAAGGAATCAAATAATCGCATAAAAGAGTCTCTTGAACTATGATAATCAACAAGGGTATTTCAAGACAATTCTCTTCACTTTCTTAAAACTCTTAATCGTTTTGGTGATCTAATTCCTCATCATAAATGATGATCCGATTTTCCTTCAAGGTAGATAGATAATTCAAAATTCTATGCATTTTCATCTAGTCTTTCCTCGTGGAACAAAGTGCATTTTGAGGATGAAGGTTTAAAGATTCTTCCTCTCTAATCAATTTCATAGGAATACTAGAACTTTCAAGAAGATTTTCGCTAAGCTTAAGTGTTCTCTAATGACTGATTTTAAATGTTGATTATATACGAGTTACAAGAATGAGGGTATTCCCCTTGAGCCAGAAACAAATCATCTTCCATACCAGTCTTAGACTTAAAATACAATGATTCAAAAGAAAACCATTTGGTTGTCAATAAGAACATGATCAACAGATTCTACTTCCCTGGCTTGTTCAACATTATCTGAAGAATTTTTCTCTTCTTGCAAAAAAAAATTGTTCTTGCAATGAGTTATAGGATTTGCAATTGGTTCTCATTCATGATTGAACATGACTTTATGGAAGGGATGGAAGGATCATAAAGAGATTTAATGCCAATGACATGTCATCTAGATTAAATTTACAAAGGATACGATAAACTCTTGGTCGTGCGCGTTCAAGATGGATCGCCGTTGATTAATGGCATGAAATTCTTCACATAATTGATCAAAAATCATAAATTTCAAAAAAGAATCTAGAAACTCATCTACAAATTGTCCAAATAAAATGCGACATGTCGAAAAGGATTCAAACCAATGTTTGATCCTCCCTCTAAAAGTAAAGAGAAAAGTCTGCATAAACTCCTAAATCTAAGATGTCGTGTTTGATGCACTTGCACCAAAACTTGTTAAGGTGGTCTTTAGCGATAATTTTCCTTCACCATCAAAGGTGAGTTTGGACAAGCATGAGATCAGTTCTGCTGGGAACATCGCGTAATGAGAAGTTGAAAGCATGTTCCAACACAGTTATTTGGGGAGCCATGAGGGAAATTAAATACATTTAAACTAAAGGCTCCTACAAGGCCATCTTGTCACTCGGCCCTCCTTCTAGCCATTTGTTGATGGGTGAAATTGACCGACCGTCAACTTGGAAGAACAAATCCAGTTCAGGGTTTTCCAAGTAACCCAAGCCCTTTGGTGTAACCTATTATGACAAGTTTAATGGATCCGTTGGCCACTCTAAGGTCTCCTATGAAACCAAAGAGAGAATTGATTCAGCTAAGTAATCTAACTAAACTAATAAAACAAACTAAATTGTAACTACTTACAAGAGACTAACTAAAACAAAGGAAACTAGGAACTACAAACAAAAGAAAAGGAACTAATAAACAAAATATAAACTATTCTAACCATTCTATCTCCAAACTACTAATTACACATCATAATAACTCAAATCAACTACCTACTATCACCGCACATTTCTTATTCACAAATGTACACCATGGACAACCCACATATTTGATTAAAAACTCCGTGAAAAATATATATATGTATTCCCCGGCCTAAGACAAATGGATCTCTTTTTTTTGATTTTGTATTTGCAGGAAAAAGAAATACAAACCATCGAATTAAACAATCTAATATATATTACTCAAATTAAACAATGTAATATAAATCTAACTAAACTATCATCTATATTAAACTACTTAACATAAAACAAGAATAAAGATCTACTGATCTGGAAACTTCCAAGTCCTGTGTAGGATGACTTTTTAAGTTGTTTGGAGGAAGAAATTCACAACATTTTAGTTCTAAGCCAGAACGATCAACTATGTCAGCTTCCCCTTGAAGTGTTTTACAGTGACAAACAAGACATAAAAGAAAATCATAACACCCTTCTGATAATAAATCTCTGCAAAAAGGGAAACATGTTATGCA
Organism: Picea sitchensis; assembly: GCA_010110895.2. Taxonomy (NCBI): domain Eukaryota; kingdom Viridiplantae; phylum Streptophyta; class Pinopsida; order Pinales; family Pinaceae; genus Picea; species Picea sitchensis. The sequence continues at coordinate 9,611 of SNQJ01S0171706.1, forward strand.
AAAACTTATATGTAACAATTCAATTTATGAAGAAGATAAATCTATCATTCACAAAATGAACTAACAATTGTTATGTCTTTTATCGATGAAGAAACAAGATATAGATAATAAGAATAAATTATATCATTTGAATTTGATTTAGATAGTAAAAGTAATACTAAACCATAAACAAAAGGATATACAAACTTGAAACACAATGTTGATATATTGAAAGCAAAAGCTATGACAAAACAACAATTTCCAACAGACGTAATTCTATATCATTGTTCTCCCAAACCGAGGATGATATTATTACAAAATGAGCAAAGTATTTATAAGTTTTTTCACAAGGTAAACCCTCCTTGTGAAAATTAAGCTTTACAAAAAATCACCGAAGATATTCCCAAGATCCGATTCAAACTTAACAACCTAAGACAAAACTAAATCCAAAATATCTCCTAAACTACCACATCATGCCCATTTGATCACCAAATTGTATAAAATTTAAAAAGAGTAAAAAATAAACAAGTTTAAAAGATATTTTATTAATAAAATGGTAAAACTGATCCTATAGATTCAGTTACTAATCACCGATCAGAATGGGTCTAATTTGAGAACATACTGCTTTAAATCAATTAAAACTAATGTAAATATATTAAAACAAATACTCTACTACTAATTAAAATCAAAGCAAAATATTTAAATCACAACAAACCAAAAAACTGTTATGCTAATTTAGAACAAACAAAATCTTAATTGAATATATTTCAATCCAAAACAAATATCAAATAAATCTTGGTGTGAATGCAACTCATATACAAAAAACATCCATTTGTTTTGCATATCAATAAACCCATCTAGAATTGATTGTAGGGAATTAAAGATGAAAAATCTTGCCACCGATCCAAAGCAGCCTTTCAACATTGGCAAAAATGGTTATCAAAATGTTCCCTTGATTTTGAACTAATCTCTTGAGATGCTTCGGGACATTTTGCCAAATCTACGATTTTTTATCGCATTTCATGTTTATCGTTGACATTGATTCTCGTGACATTCAAGATTATGCCTTTTCAACATCAAGGGCAGTTACGCCTTTTCTTCACCGCAGGTCTCTTTTCTTTCCAGATGTTTAGCTTTGATACAAACAATTGGAACTGGCTCCTTTAACTGCGTGAAAGATAATTTATTTTCTCCTTACCTTTATCATATTTGGGAGGAAACCTTGTGTCCATATGATGGTACGTTTCCTTCTGGATCTCAGCGGAGCATGTAGGAATGGTTTCCTCATGCATCACCTAAAGAAAACTTATATCCATATGTCACGAATTTCTTTCTGAATTTTTATTTCATCCGTGAAGGTTTACTCAGAATTTCCCATTTTGAAGAACATGAATGCTTTATTTTTTCGCTGCATCTTGGAAAACTGAAAGAATGCTCTCATATTCATGAGGCCCTGCAAAGAGGAAAACATGGAGTTTGATCGGGCTGGAATACACTTTGGGAGAATTATGTTCAGTTAGTCTGGTAACTAAAGGATATTTATTGAGCTCTATAAACTGAAGTATCATTTCCTTTATAAATTCACCCTCAAATAAAACAAATTTTTCCTCGGGTTCACTCTTTATAAGACCAAGTGAATAAGGTAGGCTACTTATCTCCAGACTAAGAAATGTGGCCACTTCTACCTTATTGACTTCAACAAACTGAAAATCATTGTCTTCCACGGCTACTTTAACAAATTCTTCATAAGCAATCCCCTCAAATGTTTCGAACAAGCCAACTGCAGAAGTTTGATTTCTCTTCAAAAATTGTTCAACCTCAGATGCAGAAGAAAGCTGCATGGTAGGTACTCCAATCTTTTTCCTCACCCAAATCACAATTTCATCTCTTCCAAGGCCTCCTGTATAGACATGTGAAGTACCATTAACAAGAAACAACACGATGGGATATCCCTTGATATTATACTTGGAAGAAACCTTAGTGTGTCTATCCCTGTCCATTTTTGCAAGCAAAATAGAGCTACCCATATCATTCAGCGTTGTTGCTGCAAATGCAAACTCTAGCATCAATTCAAAGCTCTTTGCACACCAAGACGAGTAACCTAACAACAATACATATATATTCATGGAGCTCAAAATTCTCTCGCGATTCTCGCTTGTGAGATCCGCGAACTATTCTCCTCCAGCCTTCACCGGGTCTCTAAGATTTTACCATCATTGTTCTCAATTTCTTTGAGTTCTTCCTGCATCCCTCTAAATCATCACCCTCACATCGATCTCTTGTTGGTACAGCTCTATTATGCACCTTCTTCTGTGCAAATTTTGTGGTCCCCTTCAAGTACATTTTAATGGGTTCCTCTACATCTTTTTCCTCTTTAGGGTTTTGTTGATGTGGATAAAGATATCAACCCATTAAAATATGAATAATCCTTTAGCAAAGATCTGGAAAAGTGATAAGCACGCACACAGACCCAATACGTTCCCATCAGCCATTACAGAGATCTAGCTCATGTTTTAGAGGTCATTTAGATCTCAGAATAATGGCTCACTTTTGAAGAAACCGCCTACAATGAGGATAGCAATAAAAGGTTATGGGTTTTCAACGCTTGATGATAATTAACCATTGTCTAATCGCTCACGTAAAACGGACTTTGGGAGCACTCAAGCGCTTTCTTCCTGCAAATGAAACCAAACTAACTCTGAACACCATGGGGTTCAATTCTCCCTACAGGATCCAGGAGATAACACACAATGATCCAATCTAAGGGACAAGGGTTTGAACAGAGTAGGTTTAGAGATTTTCCCAAAAATCAACAAAGATAACCATGGTAAGGAGGCAAGCATTAATGCAAAGTGTGTGAGTGGGTGATGAGCTTACCGCCATGTAAGAGCATACGCTAATAGTACCAATCAGCCAATTTCATAGCTATTCAACTCATCATAGAATAGTTCAATTCATTATGTAATTAGTCAGGATTCAATGAAACCAATGGTGAGTTATAAACCAACGCACATAATCAATATTACACCATAGTTTTAAGCCATAAATCATTCAATAATCAACCATATACCATGTATTCAGAATACCATATATTCATAATTTTAAACTAATGTAATATATGGGTTTTCATATAACCAAACCATCAATAGTTATGAAAACATAAACATAGGCATCAAATTACAAAGATGTATATAAAAGTTTTAATCATAACACCCATGTATCTTATGAAACCAAAGGTTAAATGAATACAAATCCAAATGTATTGTAAACTCAATGAAACCAAGCCACATAATAAATCAAAGCATGAGTAGTGAGTACAGATCGAAAGATTTGCTAGCTAGGTAATGATAAGTGAGATATAAGCGCAAAGGACATATCAATCAGAAGGATGACAACAGTTCAAACAATGATTCTAATGTGACTTTGAGGACTAAAAGCCACGCCATACCGTGAAACAAAACTAAGATATGCAAAAAGGCTAAAGAATAAAAGTGTCGCTCATTTGAAAATTTAATTTAAAATCACGTTTAGGAAACATTGGTGTAGGCATCTTATGAGACAATGAAAATGTGAATTGGATGCCAACAAAATGTTATTATTAGTGTTATCAGCACTACCACTATCAGTATCTAATGCTCCTTAAGAAATGAATCCTGGAATCCTAACAACTTATGGATTCATCATTCAGTTGTTACCGCCATACACATAAGGACTATTGTTACAGCTTGAATCAATTTTGATCACGGCCAGAAGTTCCAGTTCATATTTATCTGGGGCCATAGGGGTCAAGACTTTTAATTAATCGGTGGTGTGTGTGTTGTGTAACTACAGAGAGGTCATAAATAAAATAGTTGATTAACTCATCCTATGTCTCGTCCTTAAAAATCAGGGCCTTTCCTATAGTTAGCACAGGAAGAGCACTTTCATCCTCAGTGGAATTATTTCCCAAAATCAGTTCCAAAAGTGTCACTGTGGAAATCGAACCTGGAAAAACCTTGAACATCAATCCTGATCTTTCCAGCACTAAAACTCGCCAACTGATGAATTTATTGATTGAACATAGAGAGTCATTTGCATGGGATTACATGGATATGAAAGGCATCCCCTCTGAGCTATGCACCCACCATATATACATCAAAGAGGAATTCCGACCCATTTGCCAACCGCAAAGGAGGATGAACCCAAACCTTAAAGAAATTGTTAAAGAAGAACTTCAGAAACTTCTCAATGCCGGATTCATCTATCCTATATCAAATAGTGAGTGGGTATCACCATTGGTAATTGTGCCTAAAAAGAATGGTAAGTGGAGAGTGTGTGTGGACTATTGAGCTCTAAATAAGGCAACGCAGAAGGATCATTTCCCTCTGCCATTTATTGATCAGGTTTTAGATAACTTAGCTGGAAAGAAATATTTTTCTTTCCTAGATGGATTCAGTGGCTATAACCAAATACAAATTGCCCCATAGGACCAAGATAAGACCACCTTTACCAGCCCTTGGGGAACATTTTCCTAAAAGGTTCTCCCATTTGGCCTGTGTAATGCACCAGCCACTTTCCAGAGAGCTGTGATTGGTATTTTCTCTGATATGGTGAATCATTGTATGGAAATATTCATGGATGACTTTACTCCTTGTGGGACTGATTTCGAAGATGCATTGTCTAATCTGGAGAAAGTGGTCAAAATATGTAAACAGTCTCATCTCTCTTTAAGTAAAGAAAAATTCCATATGATGATGTGCGAAGGGGTAGTGCTGGGACACTTCATCTATTATGCAGGGATTCAAGTAGATCCATCCAAAATCCACTAATTTTGGACATTCTACTCCATCAACTTAGAAAGATGTAAGAAGTTTTTTAGGACATGTTGGGTATTACAGAAGATTCATAAAAAAAATCTCTAAACTTGCCTCTCCATTGTTTTTCTTACTAACAAAAGATGTTAACTTTCGTTGGACTGATGACTGTGCATTGTCTTTTGAAAACCTTAAACATAGATTGTCTACAACTCCCATCTTGAGAGGGCCCAATTGGGCTCTGCCTTTTCACATTTATTTAGATGCCTCACATACTGCAATTGGTGCAGTACTAGGGTGACAAGAGGACAAATAACCCTATGCTATCTACTATATCAGCAAGAACATGGCTCCTACTGAGTTAAATTACACAGTTACTGAAAGAGAATTCCTGGCAGTAGTATATGCAATCAATAAATTCAAGCATTATGTAACTGGTTACCCAACTTTTATACATAATGATCATACAGCCATAAAATATCTAATGAAAAAACCTATTACTAATGCCCAAGTGACAACATGGTTGTTACTACTATAATAATTTGACATCACTATAGTAGATAGACCAGGAAAAGAAAATGTGGTTGTTGATTTTCTCTCAAGATTACATATAAATGATGATAATTCACCTGTAGACGATTACTTTCTTGATGAACATTTGTTTGCAGTATCTTCTCACTCACCCTGGTATGCAGACATTGATACTTATATGGTTGTAGGGAAGGTACCTCCCCACCTATCTCCTAGGGAAAGAAGGAAAATTATTCAAAATAGTGCCAGGTACAGTTGGATAGGAGAATACCTCTTCTACACAGGCCTGGACCAAGAAATCAGGAGATGTGTGAGGGATGATGAGGTTTATGATCTGATGAAATCTTGCCATGATGGCCCTTGTGGGGGTCATTTTGCTGCAAAAAGGAACAGGCATAAAGTTTTAAGGATGGGCTATTACTAGCCCAGAATATTTCAAGATGCCAAGAATTATGTCCAAGCTTGTGACAGTTTCCAATGCATGGGTCAGCCAACTCATAGGGATGATATGCCACTCCAGCCTCAGGTAGTGTTAGAGCCTTTTGAAATATGGGCCATGGATTTTGTAGGACCCATTCATCCACCTTCCAATCAGAAAGTTTATATATTGGTCTGTACAGACTACATGACCAAGTGGGTGGAGGCAAAAGCACTTACCAGAGCATCAGAAGAGGTTGTTTTAGCATTCTTGTTTGAAAATATATTTGTTAGGTTTGGTGTTCCCAGAGAACTGGTCATTGATGGAGGACCCCCTTTCACATCACATAAATTTGAAGCTCTACTCAGTAAATATCATTTTTTACATAGAATAGCTTCTCCATACCATCCACAAGGCAATGGCCAAGTGGAAAGCACCAACAAAGTTATTGAAGCCATTCTTACTAAAAAAGTGAGAGAAAATCGTAAAGATTGGTCTGACAGACTGCATGAAGCTCTATGGGCTTACCGAACTACTTGGAGGAGCACGACTAGTTTTTCTCCTTACGAGATGGTATTTGGAAAAAGCCTTGTTTTTCCCATTGAGTTCGAAATCAAAACCTTGAGAACCGCATCAGCCATCAATCTTGACTTGACTATGGCACAAAAAGCCAGACTGCAGCAGCTCAATGAGATTGATGAAAAGTGTTTGGACGCCATCCATCAAACCACAATGATTCAACAACAAAGAACAAAATGGCATGACCAAATCATTAAAAAGAAATTATTTCAGAAAGGAGATTGGGCTCTGTTGTACGATTCACGCTTTAAGGAATTTCAAGGTAAGATGTTTACACCATGGTTAGGGCCTTACGAAGTAGACACCGTCTTTCCCAATGGGACAGTCTGGTTGATTACTATTGACGGATCCAATACACACTTACATGCAAATGGTCATCACCTGCATCTGTATCAGCGTCCACTGTCCAATGCAGAATTCAAAACTAGTTGTACAGCTGATACATATTATTAATTCTTGAATAGAACGGAGCTTGATCCTTCCCCTTTTGAACTTTAGGACTTCTTTTTCTCAGACTTTGTATATAAATAATCTCAGCAAACTTTGCATTTCTCTGTTTTTAGTTGAAATTTTTCTATTTTTCTTTACTATGCTAATAAAGCCTTGGAAGGTATCAGGCAATTATGTGTGTGCAGGTAGTAGATTGATGAACAGAAGGAAACGATGCGCTCATAGAAGTTGAAAAACTTTCTCGAATCGAAGTATGGCACTGTTTGGCCGATCTCCATGTTTTTACACATTTTCCCGATAAATTGGTCGATCTCCTTACTGTTACACCTTTTCCCGATAAATTGGCCAATCTCCTTGTTGTTACACATTTTCCCGATAAATTGACCGATCTCCATGTTGTTACACCTTTTTCCGATAAATTGGCCGAATTCAATGTTGTTACACATTTTCCCGATAAATTGGCAGATATCAATGTTATTACACCTACCTCCGACATTTTTGAAAAAGAACATGTTGATACACTAATTATTGTGGTGCTTTCTTGACCACTTCACTCATTCTTTTTGTCGATGCATGCTTTCTATCAGAAAGTATTGATTTATTATGACGTCACTTCACATTCGGCGGTATTGAGTTGGCTCACTACAGTAAGGTATATGATTCTATACAAGCCATTATTTCTCTCGTGATCCTTCATCATGCCAGCGATTATGTGCCATTCCGACGGTGGTTGGATTGTGCAGTTACTCCGACATGTAGTTATGTGTGGTAAGATTTGAGGTACGTAATTAATCCTACGTGTTCAAGTAATGAAGATCTAAAAGCACGATTTCCTATTTACTAATCGGTTGCACCTGGAGCCAATCCACTTAGTTGGGGGGGGTGTGGGAACGTAAATCTAGTCGTTCATTCCGAAGTTTATACACACCTCCACCACCTTTCCACCACACTTCTTTTAACTAAGACATTGTATTCTCTCTGCAAATCACGTTCGAGCTTATTGCGTCTTTGATTTAGGTGATAGCTTCTCCTCCTATGTGCCTGTAACTCTCAAGAAACATCATGGGAGGATCAGTTGTGAGACATGAACCCACAACTCTGGATAGTTTACTGCTACACCCAGAGTTCTACCAAATATTTCTTCAAGCAGGTTGGATATCGTATTTTAAGAAGATGAAAGCATTTAGTGAGGATGAAGTATTGGAATTCATTCAAAATCTTACTGAAGGGTACTCAATGGTGAATGGGGTAAGGATTCCAGTAACAAAAGAAAGCATTGTTGTTGTAACAAGATTTCGAAGAATAGGAGACCGATGGTTTAACAGAAAAACACATATCACAGACGCACAGAAGGGGTTCCTCGTCAAGACTGAGTGAGTTCAGAACAAGGGAAAAGGTGTAGACGTCAATTCCTTACCAGAACCATGGGAGAAATTTTCAAAATTTCTTAAAAGGTACATCACCTGTGAAGGCAGATACCAAGTTGTTTATTTTTCTGATTTCATCTTATTATCACATCTGCGACATCAGAAATTGATAAACATCCCTTATTATCTCCTACAATCATTGCATAATATGGCCCGTTTTGTAAAAAAATCCAAGAGCCCCAAGAATTGTGTTTCTAATCACAGACTCATTGGCCTCTATATTCGCAGAGTTATGGGCATTTCTAATAACCCATCACCTACTGCAGCAGCCCAGCCACAGTCTGAAAGTCCAGAAAAGACTGCACCAGTCCTTGAAACTGCAACCCATGGACCTCTTCCAGAGCCTTTACCCTCGGCTACAATGGCAGCCCAAACTCCTACTGTCACTGTCCATAAGACGCCTCGGAAGAGTAACCTTGTAACCCGAATCCATCCTGGCACTAGACAAACAAGCCTCGACAACTTTTCAATACAACAGCCTGTAGTTGTGGAAAAACAAATAGATTAGCAGCCAACCGCTCGACCACAATCACAACACTTGGTTGATACACCAATTATTGAAATCCAACCCCCTGCTTCTGACAAGAAAAACCCTACTCCTACCTTTGCATTAACTAAAAAGTGAGCAAGAATAGCACGGTCCTCAATACCATCAATATCGCTTACCCCCTCTACTGAGGCACCAACTATCGCACAGACAACTCCTACTATTGCTACAATCACACAGGATTCTCCTATTACTGTTACAGTCGATCAAGCACCTACTGGCATTACCTGTGCATTTTCGCAAAAGAGGAAAAGTCCATTCAAAGGAAAACCTCGGATGTCCATTGGTCAAATTGGATCAAAACAGAACCCTCTGGCTGCTGCAACAGAGAATTCTCCAGGGGTACAAATACCAGGTTTTACCTTATGCCCAGAACTGTAGGAAACTATCTTCAGGAAACTACCTAATACGAGGGATGTTAGGTTATGTTGGAAATATACAAGAGATCATTCAAGTGGACTTCTCTTCTTTCCAATGTGTTATTTTTAGGTGCAAGTGTTGGGACACCTTTGATCGGAATAATGTAAAGGAAGATCAAAATAGTGGGCTAATATGTATCAACTCTAGAAAGATTTGGTATGAAGCTAAGGAGCCTTATGTTTTCCCAAAACACTACAACCAAGTGTTTTTTTACCCGAATGTGTTGGATAGGGATTGGTGGTTTGTATTAAGACACGACCCGAGATCAAAGCATATTTTTGAGAACAACAGTGTTATCATGCCAAGCAAGGAAGATAATGAGGGTGATGAAAACAGAGAGTGATATGTACATGTTTCATTCCATCTTTAATATTGTTGTTGTATCTTTTTGTTATATTATTTATTTTGCTAATTATATTGTTTTTTATGCATCTTCTAACAGAGGAAATGTTAAGTTAATTATAACAAATCTTGGAACAATTTTAGTTGGTTAACAGTTAGTTTGATGCATAATGTGTTTGTCTTTCAAATTATTTGTGATTGCATGGAACGATTGTCATTTGAACATATTTATATGCCGTTGCATATATTTAAAAATGGTTCATCTTCTTTAAGTATTTCCAATTGTGAAATCCTAAAAAATGTTAAATGCCCAGTTGAACTTTTAATGGGATATGAAATTTTACTTTTTATATTGATATAATTAGATGTAATGATATGGTTGATATGCATGTTTAATAATACAAATTTTTTTAGGATATGTTAACATGATTATTCAAAAAATGAGTTTATGTTCATTTATTTTGTAGATTTAAAAGTAAGATTAACAAAAAATGTGCTTTATAATTAAAAAAGTAAATTTATAAAATGATTTTGTGATAATTTGGTTTTTAACTAAAGTAGTGTTTGTTAGTTTACATGATTTTATCATTTCTTTTGAAAATATTTATAAAATTGTGCCCCCAATGTTGAGTAAAGCAACAATTAATGAAGTAATTTAAAATTTGATAGCAATCAACTCACGAAATAATGACAAAATTAACAAAAGGAAGATTTCCATCCATAAAATTTTAAATCCAATAGAATGCTTATCATTGGAGATCATAACTTTTTATAATAACAATTTTTAGTGTAGAAGAGTCTATTCAAAAAGAGTAATTAGTACAATGGAAAAAAATGTGTATTCATATGTAATTTGTTTTTTGAAAACAAAAATTAGTTAGAATGAATATGTATAATGAAATATCTATGCAATTATATTTTCAATTTTACAATTATAATTTCAACCATATTGAACTTTGTAATTTATAAAAATAAACATGATAATGATAATCATCTTATAACAAACATAAACAACATCTAAAATACACATTTATATTCGCTAGATAACATTATATAATTATATATACCTCTAGAACATATAAACGTCGTTAATTAGCTATCATACATATCTAATAATTTAACAAGTCACCATCATTGTGATCACATCTAACAAAATACAAGCATTTTCTAACATCATCATCTCACACATCTAACAAGCATCATTTAACATACACATCTATCAAACACATTTAACATTAAACATATATAACATGACCTAAAAATGTACACATCAACATCAACATATAAATTAATTAAGTACATCATCATGATCAACAGAAAAAATGCACGTCTAATGAACAATGTTATAACATACACATCTATCAAGCACATTTAACAAACATATCTAACATGACCTAACAAT
>SNQJ01S0171709.1:0-20498 GCA_010110895.2 Picea sitchensis
AATTTCATTTTCTAAGAGAGCAGGTTATGTCTAAAGTTATTAAAGTGGAATATGTTGGCACAAAGGATCAAATTGCATATGTATTTACTAAATCTTTAACTAAAATGCAATTTGAAAGTATCAGGGATCAGTTGGGGGTTTACCCTCTGTAATTTCATTTCATTCTCAAATATTGAGATATCAAATATTGCATGGGCTTCATTATAAAATCAGACTGCACAGGTTTATTGATTATTATTGATAGGAGGAGTTGCTGCTGAAATGATACATCTTTGCAAGTGGTTTTTATTTGCTCAAGGGGAGTATGGTTGATTCCTTTTCCATATATGTCAAAAGGGGGAGAAGAGATTTAAAGTTTTCCATCAATTCCAAAGGGGGAGTTTGTTGGTCAGTTTGCACAGGTTTTGTCATTAATGTCAAACTTGAAGCTGCACAGTGGTTCGCTGAGATTTCCTTCGGAATTTGGGAATCAAAGAAAGGAGGAGCTCCAACCTTCGACATCATGATACATGAAATCATGAAATGCAAAGTCCCAATGGGGTCAGGACCGTCTAATCACGAAAGGCTATGGACCGTCGATCAGAGAAAAGTGGATATCGGGAAAATATTAGAGCGCAAAGTCTCGATGAGATCAGGACCGTATGATCACAAAAGACCGTGGGACCATCGATCGGAGAAAAGTGGATATCTGGAAATCATAAGTCAGAGGAAGGAAATGCGATAGCATTCCAACTCGTGAAATGCCAAAACGCGAAAATCCGAAATGTCGACGAAACATGAATGTCGAAATACCGAAAGGGACACATGTCACATGATTTCGAGAGTTTCTATTTCGGGATTCCGGGAGTTGGAGGTGTCAAGGAAAATCATGACAAGAATGATAAAATCGCAAAATGTGAAACCACGACGTTTCGGATACCAGGAGTTGGAGGAGTCAAGTGTCGAGACTTTTCATCACAGGAGTCCCGAAGTTGCGAAATGCGAAACACCGAAATATCGAAACAAGAACATCAACAAAGACTCCATTTCAGAGTTTCGCAGGCCGAGAAATCAAATATCAAAGGAAGTTTAACCTTTGAAGTAGCAAAACCCCGAAATTCCAAAACTCTAAAAGCTGAAATGCCGAAAGGGACTATTGTGAGTCTCGAAAACCCAAAAAGAAAAAATGTCGAAATGCTGAAATGAAAAATGCATTTTAGTTAAGTCTGTGGTCATAGCCAATGGGAATATGGTTTAATCACAAGTGTCTTGCCGAAGCACTCGAGGGTTATTCTATGTTGAGACAAAAAAAATGTATGATCATCGAACGATGCTGGTTAAATATTTAAATTGATCGTGTGGCTACTGTTCTTCTTGAGGCCTTGACCAATAATGATCACTGCAAGGTAGTTATTTAATTATTGTAACTAATTCTTTGAAGCCTGAGGGTTCGATTGTACGCGTTGATGATACAGGAAGATATATAAAATTGAATGTTGCTAGAAAAGAAAGAGAGAGGATTATGGGAGATATATGGCTTTGTAAAATTTGAGGAAGAGAAAAAGATAGAGGAGGGAAGACACATACACAGATTGATAAATCTAAGTGGTCTGGTCAAGAATGAATTGTGATATGAAAAGCAAAGAGGATTTGAATTATTAATCTTTGATAGAGAAGATAAAGAGTTGGATTGCAGGTTCTTAGTGACAGAGAATGATTTTAGGGTGGTAGGGAGGAGCAAGGGAAGACTGTAAAAGTCTTCTGTACAAGTTGGTGCTTGTACATCCGGGAGTTGTAGCTTCCATTTAGTAGGTGCTGAAGAAATAGAGGTAGCAACCTCATCTGGGTTGTAGCTCAGATAAAATAAGAATGTAAAGAGGAGTTGGAGCTTTCCTTTCATTCATAAGAAGAAGAGTTTTTTCTCTTTTGGTTTTCCTCATGAAAATCTTTGTGTCATTGTCTATTTATGTGATTGCATATTTATTTATTGAATGATTTGTAGCAAGACATATAGTAAAACGCATAATCTGTGTTCATTGAGTAATCTGTTAAATAAAAGGAAAGAAATTTTATCTAACTGATTCACCCCCCCCTCTCAGTTAGGCTATCCTGTACAACACATCTCTCCCATACATCAAGTCCAAAGGAACTTTAGGTAGGTACCCAAAACATGTCTCAGAAGGCGAATTCTAAGTGGAGGAATGTAACACTCAGTTATAAGCATGTTGTACATAAGGTATATGTTCATCCCATAACTTGGGATGCTTGCTGCAGTAGCCTCGAAGCAAAAGTACCATTGTTCGGTTTAAAACCTTTGTCTGACCATCGGTTTGTGGATGGAAAGAACTACTCCTCTTCAATTTGGTGTCCATCATTCTCCACAATCTTGTCCAAAAATACCCAAGGAATCGAGTATCTCGATCCGAGATAATGGATGTGGGTAACCCAAAGTGAACCCAAACATACTGAAAGAAGAGATTAGCATTTTTCTCAGCAGTGATCTTCTTTTTACATGGAATTAAGATACATGTCTTGTTGAACCTATCCACTACAACATACAAATAGTTAGCTACTTAAATAGTGGTGAGTATAGCCCTAGTTTTCTATCAGTGGGCTTACAATTAGAACACATCACACACCCCTTTACATATTTAGTTACAATTTCTTTCATTTGAGGCCAGTAACAAAACCTCTACAAATGAGCCATAGTTTTTCCTACCCCAAAATGCTCAGACACAAGAGAAGTGTGAGCTTCTCATATTACATGGACTCGTTCACTTGTAGGAATACATAGCTTTCCAATATGGTAGAGTAGTTTTCCCCGCAGACAATAGTTCTCTACCTATGCACCATGGGTTAGCTTCTTATATACTTCTTTAAAATCTTCATCAATGGCATATTATTCCACATATATATCATGAGATAAAGAAGTATTCTTCAAAATAATAGAAGCAACAATAGAAGGTCTAGAAATCATATTAGCTACCTTGTTACTTGTACCTTTTTTGTACTTGATAACCAAGTGAAATTGTTGTAGAAAACCCATCCATCTGTAGTGTCGAGATTGTTGCAGTTTGGTTTGTGCTTGGAGATACTATAAGGGTTAGTGATCTATATGTATGATTGTTTCCTTCCCTAACAAGTAGTGCTTCCATTTCTTTATGCTTTGAACTAATGCATACAACTCTTAATCATATGTAGGATAGTTAACAAGTTAACAACAACTTGGTTAAAAGTTTCAGAGTGGTAGAAAATATGATTATGTTATTCCATCAATAATACACCCATGGAATATCCATTGGCATATGTCTTGATCTCAAAGGGTTGTTGAAGATTCGACAGTGCTAATACTGGTGCGGTACTGATATTTTCCTTCAACGTGTCGAAATATTTCTGTTGCTTCCCTTCCCACTGAAAAGTGTTCTTCACACTGGTTATGGCATGCAAAGGAGTTTCTATAAAGGAGAAGTTTGAAATGAACCTCCTCCAATACTGGACTGAACCTAAGAAGCTCTATATCTTGGTTACACTTTTTGGCTTAGGACAATTTAAAATTACATCAATCTTGGAAGGATAAATTTTTAATTGTCCTCCTCCTACAATATGACCTAAGTACACAAGTGCAGTCTTGCCAAATTCACATTTATACAATTTTACATACAACTTTTCCCTTTGAAAAGTATCCAATACTTTCTTTAAATGCCTCACATGTTCATCCCAAGTCCTGCTAAAAATAAGAATGTTGTTTAAATATACAATCACAAAATCATCTAGGAAAGGCATGAATACATCATTCATCACATGCATGAAAGTTGTCGGAACATTACAAAGCCCAAATGACATAACTAACTACTCAAACAATCCCTGTTTGGTTTTAAAGGCAATATTCCATGCATCTTGTTCTGCAACCTTGATCTGATGGTATCCACTACACAAATACAACTTAGTGAAATAAAAAACATTCTTTAATTGATCAAGTAGATCATCTATATGAGGAAGAGGGTATCAATTTTTCACCGTGATTTTTTTTAAGGCCTGGTAATCGACACACATTCGCCATGTGCCATATTTATTTGGAACCATCACAATCGGAGAGCAACAATGAGATGAGTTGGGCTTGATGACCCCTTGATCCAATAAGCCTTGTACTTGCTTCTTGATCTCTATCATCTCCACAACTGACATTTTTTACATGTCCACATTAGGAAGAGGAGAATCTTGTTGAATATTTATCTCATGTTGGATTTACCTCTTAGGAGGTAATCCATCTGGTTCCTAGAAAATATCATCATACTTAGAAACAATATCAATTAATTATTTATTATGAGAAGAATCACATCCTTGGAAAACTTCAGATGTTCCGACATTTTTCTCTCTTACGACCATGAGTACATATCTCTTATTAGTGTTTATGAGTCTCTTCATTTGTCTTTCACTAACAAGTGTTTTATTTACCCTCATGTTGTGAGCTCTAACAATATATTCCACTCCCCCCTAAGTGAGTTGGTATTTGTTCTCATGACGAAAGAAGAATTATTTTCTGTCATAAAGATAAGGACTCCCCAACACTATGCCACATATATCAAGTGATACAACATCCAAATCCACTTCATCAATCAACTTTGAAGCAATAGAAAATATGACCCTACATTGTTTGGTGACATTAAGTTTTTCTTCATCACATACCCAACCAAGAAGATAAGGCTTTGGATGTGGTTTCATTTCAAGACCCATCTTTTTGACAAGTGCTTTAGATATCAAGTTTACTTGGGATCCTAGATCAAATAATTTATCTATCTTAGTGTTTTTAGATACAAATCTTATGTGAAATAATTCATTCCCCTTTTGTTCATCATCATGAGATTCATTATTGGAATTTGAACTAGCATGAAGGGAATCTTTACCTTGTACTCCAACTGATGTGATATTTCCTTCATCTCCTGAATCAGAACCAAGATCTTGTTCCACTATAGAAACGGGTTTTGTCTTCCCCTTTCCATCGAACTGTTTCGGTCTCTTCTCTGGATGCAATTTCCAACAGTGTTCATCATCATGACCACTTTTCTTGCAATGAGTGCAAGATGGATTTCCTCCTTCTCTCATCACTATGGCGGTCTTCTTGTCCTTCCATTTAAAATTCTCGAATGGTTTATGTGGGAGATTGGAAGGTTTCTTTGAGGGATCTTCTTGAACATGCTTCCCCCTGTTCTCAAGGTGAGTGGTTTGCACACAAACTTCGTCAAGACCGGTGGGGTTAAACAAGAGCAAAGTATGATGAATATACCTGTGAATTGCACCAATATACTTCATTAAAATTTCATAAGAATCCAAAGGAATGTTTAATGTAAGAGATTTCTTCTTAAATTCTTCTGTAAAACTTTGTACAGTTTGACCTTTACTTTGCCTTAAAGTTTTTGATTCCATCATTTCTTTATGTAAATAACCCAATGGATAAAATTGTTTCCTTATCGTTGATTTAAATTCCAACCATGAGGAAAGAAGATTACCAAACTTACTTATGTCCTGAATTTTTATCTCCCACCATACAGGAGCGATGCCTTCCAACCGAAGAGAAGTCAGTTTTACTTTAACTTCCTCTTCATCAATATGTTGAACAAGACAATATACTTCAACCTATCAGATCCAATTATCTATCTTTTTAGGATTAGCATCTCCATTAAACATAGGTAAAGAAAATTTTACATCAAGCTTTAATAATGGTTTCCTAAAAGAGGATTTATGGCTAGAATGATGAGAATGATGAGAATGATGATAATGCTCAGAGGAAGAAGAACTAGAACTTGATGGTGAATATGGAGGCTCGGGAGGGTCTCCTCCAGCCCCTTGGTTTACCAAATAATCATCATTATCATGTGCTTCCTTTTTCTTCCCTTTCTTCTTCATCCTCTTCTTGTAGTCTCCATACATTTGTTCGACCATTTCTAACATGTGATAAAAGACCATATGGAAGTTTTTCTCTTGTTCATCATGCTTGTCCTCTTCTGCCATTTTATTCCTTCGAGATGCATGACCAACTTTGGGATTGAAATTCGTAAGAGTTCCTTCACCCTATTTATGCTTGGCCCTAGTAAGAATTCACACTCAACAATTCAAGTCAAAGACAACTGCTCTGGTACCAACATTATCTGGGATCTTTTCATCGAGTAAATTATAAAGAATTTCATTTTGTTTGAGGTGTAAAAAAAAGGCACGTTACAACCACCAATATCAAGCCAAGGAGGAATTGTAATAATATAATCCACAGATTTGGAAACAACAACTTTAGTCCCACCTTCGCGAGTCTTAACCTTGGGAGTAGGATGTATTTGGAGACAAACCAATTTGACTCATAATTATTTGCCAGGAAGGTCCATGCAATTCCATATATGATAAGTATACATGCATATTCTTATTAAAATGCCCAACAATGCAGAACATAGACACATAAGTTATAATGAAAAATTACACAAAACAACTAAAATGGCTATGCAACTTTATCTTAAATGACCCAATCATAAATAAATAATGGAGAGTGGGAGATTCCATTCATAAGCCACTTTTCTCTATTATGAGTCCTTCACTATTGATTTAAGGGTTGGAAGGACTCATCTAGTGCATTAAGAGGTTGTTCTGGAATAGAAAGCTATTGGATTTTGTTCATAAGTAACTCTATAATTAAAGGAATGTTGATGGCTTAATTGGTTATGATTTTGAAATCCAAGCTGGGAAGAATATCTTATGTTTTTTTTCCTTATAATATTTCAATAATTTGTTATTCTTTATTCTTGTTTTAATTTCTTCTTACAGATTTTAATTGGACATTTTTTTTCCTTATAATATTTCAATAATTTGCTATTTTAATTTCTTCTTATAGATTTTAATTGTTAATTCGTGTTCTCTTGCAATATGTGAAGTGTGAGGTGGGAGGACTTTGGTTTTCATACACATGATTTGTAAAAATTCGTTATTCTTGTTTTGACCCAAATCTATAGTACGTTTAGTTGCGACCACTACCAAAGAATGCTTTAGCACATATTCTTGAAGAAGTGTAATAGTTTGGCTCAAAAAGGAATGAATGATCTAGAGTTTATTCATCCGAATACTTTTTTCCAGAACATCAATGGGAGGGGAATAGGGATATTCAATCCATTGGTCTAGATTAGAGTAAACCTAATATTAGTTTGGATTGCAGAGATTGAGGAACCAAAATTATAGACAAGGAGCTTAGCTAGTTCGATAGAGAAATAGAGATAGTAGCACTATTGGAGTTTGAGGTAGGATGCTTTGGTTCCGAATCTTGGGCATGGGATTGAGAGGTGTCATTGATTCTAAATCTTTAAATAAATTTCTTCATGTTGGTGCAAGTACGTTGAAACTTGAGTTTCTACTTTCTAGTAGTACATTAATGATTATGCTATCACTTTTTTAATTTCTAATTATATGCTTTTATTTATGAACTTTGAAGGATTTGTCTTAAGATATATCATGTATGTATACTTATATTTTCAGTTACCATTTACATATGCGTATTTTATTGTCTAAATGATTGATTTTCAAGAAATGGTTTATTTAAAAAAAAAAAGTTTCTCAAGTNATGAGTATTTACAAAGTTTGTATCAAGCTTCAAGTTGACTCTTACTCTTTGGCTTGCTGATTCATTGTTGAGTTTGTGTTGTGTGACTTTTCTAGATATAAATGAATAATACAACTTATTATGTAATCTAAAAACAACCAATATTTAGTATTAAATAATATTTTTTATTTCTTATTGTTGGAGTCATTTTGTCCAACGATATATCACGGGATGACAATGATATCATATCATTATGGATAGTATGTGCTATGTATACATACATTTTCTATTGTGTACAACATTAGCATACCATATAGTCTTGTGTAAGCAATTGCATCTATATATCTTGTTTCTTCATTGAGGTGCCATATTATGTGATGGCCTTACGACTTCAAACCCATAGTACAAAGATAGCAAATTGATATTTGTTGGTGAATTTCTCTCTTCACGGCCTCAAATTAGCTCTTTGTGGTTTTTGGTTTGAGCATATTCAATTAGGTGTTAAGCCCCTTCTCGACTATACAACCAAACACCAGGTCCACAAGCTAAGCTCCTTTATGAATTTCATAGGCTTAATTGATCTTGTTAACCCGTGAGGGATTCCTGGTGTGAAATACCCTTTCAGTCGTTGATTTTTCCTTTGAACGGATGACTAGATCGCTTCCACATGATTAGGGTGTTAATTCAGAGTGAATGAAGCTTAAAGAGTCCAACAGGATACTTTGAATCCCCTTTAATTGTGACCATTGGTTCTAAGATCCAACAAACAATCATATCTATATCTCGGAGTATGGGTGAGTACCCTCTACTAGTCGTTGATCAGTTCCCATATGGACGATAAATATCTCTCCTCCGACTATTTCAAACTTCGTTCTTAGTCGTTGATTTTCACTGAGAAGGACGATCCAAATCTTGTCTCACTGTTTCGTCTTCGGAGTAGGTTTGAAAGCACAATCCAGAAAACTTTGAAATTTATTCCCCAATGGATGGCCAATAGTATCTTTCTGAGTCAGTTCCATCATCCAATCTCCACCATATATCTCTCACAAGGATCTACTCTGATAGATGGCTAGTTTTTCCTGTCATAGCCTTGGCGTCAGAGTCAAATTTGTACCAAGACTTTGATATAAGGACTCTGAAACACATACAAACTCTTATTTTCGGGATCTGATGGACAATTAACTAGAATCGTTGATTTGGTAGTGCTCTTCTCCCAGATTTAATCACATTCGTTGAATTCTAAACTTCTGAATCCTGCAAAACATGTTGAATTTGACTATAATTATTTGATCGATCCCTGCAATCATGATCGCCTACAATTCTGATCATAAATTGAAAACATAGAACTCAACTATCACACACATGGAGAACATAAATTCATGAATGCATTTTTATTTCAATGATCAAAGGAACAAAATATAACAGTGTCAATATGTTCCTTCAGGATCTTTCGGACCTCTACAAACCACACAATCTCACTACTTTGCACAATAGCTAACCTTTCCAACTAATACAACAATAATCAAAATAAAAACTTAGAGCTCTCGTCTAGTGCACAACAAACTCGTGAGCTATCCAAAACCAATTCCCGATCTAAAATTTTGTTCCCAAATATCAATGATAAAATCAATAGTAATCTAAACTATCAAACATAAGATATATGTTAAGACGTCTTCTAAGAAATATCTAGTTATTACAAGATAAACAAAAAAATTAGGGAACCAACTCCCTTGGTAATTTTTTTATGACCATTAGAGTCAATATCCAAATTTCACTTGGTAGATGCTCTTGCATCTGACTCCCGGGGAAGAAAAGAATTGTTCATGAGATCTACAACATGTATGCCATACTTGGAAATTTCAGTTGTTGTCATCCAAGTAGCATATTCCTCTGGTTGATTCTTCCACTTAATAAATACTGGAAGTAGTCTTTATCATTGGTCCTTCTTACATCTTTCTTGTCCAATAATGCTTCAATATCCTTATGAACTACCTTAGGAAATTGTTCTTTCCATTCAATGTTTTTATCTTCATCACTTACAGGCTCATTAGGAACATCCTTTGTCCCTCTTAAGGGATACAAATATGCAACATTGAACATTGGAGAAATTCCAATATTAGATGGAAGTTCAATCTCATAAGCATTAGTAGAAAATTTCCTCAATGTTCTGCAAGGTCCAATCTTTTTCAACTTCAATTTGTTGCAAGTACCCACTGGAAACCTTTCCTTTCTCAAATATGCCATGACCAAATCACCAACCTGAAAATCCACTTGTCTCATTTTCATGTATGCCTTATTTTTATATTTACCATTTCTCTCCTTCAACCTTTGTTTGATGCTTTGCTGCAGCTCCTGCATGATTAAAACAAAATCTTCACCATCAACACTTCTTAATTCTCGTTTTCCCAAATCTCTTAGCTCATATACTCCTCTTGGATGCATCCCATACACAATCTGAAATGGACTCATTCTTGTTATTCTATTTGGTGTGTCATTATATGAAAATTCAGCTTGATCAAGCATATGGTCCCAATGATTAGTATTTTCATGCACAAGACTCAAAATATTCCCCAAACTCCTATTCACTACCTTTGTTTTCCCATCAGTTTGTGGATGATAGGTTGAGCTAAAACGGAGATTAGTACCCAGTTTCTTCCACGGGGTTCTCCAAAAATGACCTACAAATTTTGTATCACAATATGAAAAAATGCTTATGGGTAAACCATACAGTCTCACTATTTCTAAAAAAAATAGATTGGCAATATTGGTTGCATCACTAGTCTTCCTACAAGCAATAAAATGAGCCATTTTTTAAATTTTTTCTACCAAAACATAGATATAATCATTTCCCCTTTGTGTCTTTGGTAATCCTAGTACAAAATCCATGTTGATCAAATCCCATGGGTTGTTTGGAATAGGTAGTGGCTGACATAGTCCTTTGTTCTGACTCCTTCCCTTAGCATGCTGACTCATCCTACACTTTTCCACAAAATTCTTCACTTGATTCTACATACATGGACAATAATAGAAAGAATTTACCTGTGCAAAAGTCTTGTCTTGACCAAAATGTCCTGACAATCCTCCAATATGATTTTATTTAATCATATTCTCCCTCATTGAACACTTTGGTATGCATAGTTTATTGTTCTTAAACATCAACCCTTCCTGTAACATATAGTCCAACCTTTGGCTTCTATTGCTCAAAAATGGGTTTTCACAAGATGCATAGGCATATTTTAAATCTGCATCATCCTTGTACATTTCCTTTAGACCATCAAAACCTAAAGTGTTGACTTGAAGTTCTTGTAATCAAATTAATTCTACTTAATGCATCAACAACCGTATTGATCTTTCCACTTGTGTGTTTAATCACAAAGGTAAAATTCTACAGAAATTCAACCCACTTGGGATGTCTTTGGTCCATCTTTGCTTGACTACTTATAAACTGTAATGCATGATTTTCATTATATAGGACAAATCCTTGGGCATGAGGTAATGCTTCTACTTCTTAAGTGCTTGGACAATTGCATAAAATTCCTTATCATAAGAGAAATATTTTTGTTTTGCTTCATTTAATTTCTCACTAAAATATGAAATTGGTATTTTCTTCTAACTCAAGACATCTCATATTTCATTTCCACTAGCATCAGTCTCAACTTGAAAGATTTATCAAAGCTTAGCAAAGCCAATATAGTTTTTTTAGTAATAGTTTTCTTTAATAGTTTAAAACTTCTATCAGTTGCTTCTATCCATTTAAATGGATGTTTGCTTTCTTTTATAGTTTCTACAATAGGTGCACATATATGACTTAAAATTCTAATGAAATTTCTATAAAAAATTGCAAGTCCATGGAAACTTCTTACCTCAAATGTATTTCTTGTCGTTGGCCAATTCACAATTGCTTGAACCTTTTCTAGGTCCATATTCAAACCTTCTTCATATACTACAAACCCCAAATATATCAGCTCCATTTTCGTAAAGTTGCATTTCTTCAAATTTATCAACAATCTTTCCTTCTGCAGGGTACTCAAAACCATCTTAAGATGTCTTAAATGTTCCTCATTTGTCTAGTTGTAAATTAGAATGTCATCTAGATAGAATATCACAAAATTTCCAATAAATTCATTTAAGACCTCATCCATCAATCTCATAAATGCACTAGGAGCATTTGTGAGCCCAAAAGGCATCACCAACCACTCATACAGTCCACTATTAGTCTTAAAAGCAATCTTCCATTCATCCCCTTCTATTATCCTAATCTGATGGTACCCACTTTTTATATCAATTTTTGAAAAATAATTTTCCCTAGTTAAGCAATCCATCAAATCATCTATTCTGGGTAATGGAAATCTGTACCTTATGGTAATTGTTGGTGCAATTATATGCAAAATATATTACCAAACATAAATTATCAACCGAGATTCGTAATCAATATATTTTTTACACTATATGTGTCGACAACAGGTGGTCTATCTATGTCTAATGAGTATATCATAAAGAAGAAACATTCAATAACAAAATACTATGTTTTGGAATATCTAATTGCTTCACACGACTTTAAACTTAGAAGAGAAAACTGATAACAAAACTTCTCAAGAAAACAATCAATCAAAAGGTTCTTTCTTAGGTGACAAGTATGTTCATTCCATGCTTATGAAATGGAGAGATGAACTTAAGATCTTGTTCCCTGTAGCAATCGAAAACAGTAATTAACAATCAACTTTAGCTACTCTTAAACAAAAATAAATCCCAACTCTATTATTTCAATCAAACCTTCTTTAGTACAAGAAGCAACCAACATCATTGAGAGACTTCATTATGGAACATGAAGATAAGAGATAAATTCCTATGGTTCCTGTACCACTGCGAACACCACACTTGCAAACTCAAAATAACACTCTCTTTGCTTAGCAATTCCACACATCAAATTCTTGTCAATTAAATGCCAACCTGTAGAAGTAGAAAAGGAAACTATCTATTCTGTCCAATATCTAATTACTCACATTGATTCAGAAGCAAATGATTCTATGTTGAACTTTAAAATGTTTTTGAAATCATTGACAACACATACAATTGTTAAATGTTCACACTCACACAATCACACAAAGCATGTACAGGGAGGTTTACCTTGGTTGGGGCGGTGGTCCCTTGTTGAACCAACAAGGTACCTCTAAAGGGATAACATACTAAAACTTTCTAATCATACTCAGGAATTGCACAACAGATCATTTGTATTCCTTCAACTTGTAAATTGAATCAGCAGTTCATCATCCCATACATTAAGACAATATGTATCATTTGGTTCTTGCTACTTGCTTCATTACATCCTCCTCCCTCAGACCTGTGAGGTCTTATTTATACATAAAATCCATGGAAGAATGGATGAAACCAAATCCCCAAACTAAGAAAACAATTTTCACAATTTTAGGATAAATCCCACAAATCTGTGTTTTTTATCAACTTGGGTTGATTCGAGTTAGGGCTCCACCCATATCTCCCAAACCAATTCTAATTTTGAAAAATTGCTTTCATATTACTCAATTTTCCATATTCTAGACAAAACCCATATCTTTGAATTTCTAGATCTGATACCATATGCATGGAAATCGAGGCGCAAGTTGGCAGTTTGAGTTTTTTGTTAATTTTGGCATAATCATTCCCCCTGAGATGGAGGTAGACACGTGTGATATGGGTGAACTATGACATGTATGTCCGCATGTAAACATCATTCTAGACAAAACCCATATGCCTGATTTTCTTCTAGAAACATTCAAAAATTCCAAATTATGTCTAGTACCGGATTAGCACAGTTAGTAAGCATTAGAACAGTTAGTACCAGAATCCTGTAGGAAAGGGTTTAGTACTGGATGAAAACAGTCACGAATATGGGTACTGGACTAGCGCGATGGTAGTACCAGATGGATCTAGTACCAGAATAGGAGCAATCTGGTATCAAATGAAGTTGGTACCAGAAGAGGCGCAGAGCTGGTACCGGATGAAGCTGGAGAGATGGTATTGGATGAAGATGGTACCGAAAGAAGTGGAGAGCTGGTACCAGATGAAGCACAGAGCTGGTACCGGAGGAGTTGGAGATATGGTACCAGAATAGGTGGAGCCTTGGTATCGGAATAGACTGGGTACCGGAATAGATGGAGCCTTGGTACCGAAATAGACTAGGTACCAGATTGTGCCATAGTTGCAATACCAGAATAATGGAGTACCCGATCAAGTTGCTTAAGAATCAAAGTGATTAGGATCATACATAATCAAGCATTTAATTGAATAAACTCAATAAAACTAAACAAATCATGACTTAATCATAAGTTACATCACTATGCATATGGACAAGGTCATCAAGTGTATTTGTGGAGGAAATAGTCAATTATATACACACAGCATAGGTAAAATAGGCTCAGATAGAGGGTAATATAGGGTAGTAAAGTTGTCAAAATGGAGACTCAACATTCCCCCATGCTTAATTCATTGCATGTCATCATGCAACAATGATCTTCAAAATTTCAAAATTGATGGTACTCCTCACTCGATCAAGCATTCCCCAATGTTCCACCCTTCTTCAGCTCCTAAGTTCCTGCTAAACAATATAAACTTCCTGGCCTATGCTTCACACTTCTTACCCATGGCAAAGTAGTTATGACAAAAAAGTGGAGTCATGGGTAATAGATTAGATCTGTTAGTGATTTGACGTTAAGTCTTATCCAATCTGTTGTGGATCATAGTTAGGAGAAAGGGATGGATGTGACTCTAATATGATTATAGGATAATGGCCAAGGGTTTTCATAATGACTTTGACTAATAGGCCCCCTTGGCTAGATTACCTTTAAAATAAAAGTGATATAATCATAGTTTATGTTGTTCCTGAGTTTATACTTTAAGGCTCTAAAGTATACTGTCAAGGCATCTAAAAAGACAGGGGGAGCTGACGATAAGAAAAGATATGATAAAAAGATGAGAGCTATAGTTGGTTCCTCAACTTTCTCTGTCGAAATTCCCAGCTTTCCTGGATACTGATATCTCTCTCAATTGTCGCCCATGAACGTTCTAACTCAACCCGGTTATTTGTTGTTTGTAAGATAGTGTTAAAAAAAATTAGAGCGATGTTATTTTGATCAAAAAGGTCAGGTTCGATATTAGGTTGCCTTGAAACTAGTACTGTCATGAAGGGTAAAAGTAAAGAAGAAAAAGTTCTTGTGTTTTCTTTTTAGGCTTGTTATCTCTATTCCACAATACAATGAGAATGATGTCAACATCCAAATAAATAGGATGACTAAATTGTAGGCCTTTTCTTGTATCTGAGTCAAATTTTAAAGAAAAGAAACATGTATGATATGAAGAAAAACATAAAGCTATTATCAAAGTGAGGCATCAATTTCAGAGGAATCTCACATAGTAACAGAAGACTATGAAATGAGAAAAATATTAATGAAGCATATGATGTTGAAATCTAAATATCTGCAGGTCTTGTATCTACTGATAACAGATACAGAGGAAAAATTGTAAATGATTTAAATAACAAGAATAATAATTTCCACAGTAGAGGTTTTACTAAATTGTATCCAAGCATTCATCAATTAAAAATATGAAAGAAAGATGAGTTGACAGGGAAACACATAACTCAAAGGTGACAAGATCTGGAATCTTCAACCAGCATTTCTATTAATTTAGAGTCTCTTCAAAATTACTTCGTCAAAAATGCTTTTTTTTTTTAGAGAGACCAAAAATCCCTTTGTCGGTCTTCTCTCCTTTTATTTATACAAAATCATCACTACTTGATCATTAGCGATCTCCTATTTTTTAGGGAAAAAAGAAGGAAAAATAGTTACAAAACTGCAACCTTAACCATTTCATGATTAACGTTTCGTTGGCCTATCATTTCAAAAGTATAAGACTTCGAACGACACTTCAATGCTTAGTTGAAGTCTCTCCCTCTTTTGAAGCTATACATTCAGCACACTTCTCTAAAAAATGAACAAAACTTCTAGGTGGTGTCGGGAGATCTTTAGTTTCAAATATATAAATATTTCTTTGTATTTTTGGAAACTGGTCTTCAAAACCTTTATCGGCAGATCTGATCACTTGCATCTTTAAATTAGGTTGTATCAGCCATCTGTCTATCTGATTGGTATTGATTTCTCTCAACTATGAAATTTCTGCTTGAACCTCCTGTAAACTCTCTTTATAGTACAATTGTTGTTTCACAATGTTTATCTGCCCTAGTGGTCCAGAGCAGTCATTTCTTTCCAATCCTAATGCTTGCTTATCCAAAGAATCAAAGATTCCTTCACAGTCATCTTTGATTTCTTTGACTATTTTCTTGTTTTCAACTATGTTTGTTTCCCATGCTTTGAGCATAATGTCTCCTCCTATATGTTATGTGATAGAAAGTTTTAAATCTTTCGGCATCTCCCTATTCCCTGAACATGCAACTGCCTTCTGAAAAGTATTCCTTGCTGCTTTAGCCTCTTTTTCTAGTAAAATAATGTTATCAAGAGATTTTCTTTCCTCTTGAAAATAACGCTGGATGATCTCTATTTTGGAGATCAATTGTTGTTGCTCAGCTTCTATCTTTGTTTGGGCTTCTAACGAGAGGGCTTGAAAAGCCTTCAAGTCTACGACCCGGCCTTCTGTCAAACTCAATTTATCTTGTAATTGTTTAACAAGCTCACTATGTTGAGTAACCTGTACCTGACTTACTTATATCCTCTGGTTCATTTCATCCAGGATAGCTTTGAGTGACTGGATTTCTTGCCTTTCAGTAGCTTTGGCCTGTTCCAGACTTTTATCTACCTCTTCTTTAATGTTTTTCTGAGCATTCTTCAACTGATCCTACAATCGAGCTATCATGTGGTTACTCTTCTTTATCCTTGTTCTCATGCTCTCCACAGTAAAAATGTTTTTTGTTGCCATGGCTCCCATGGAGCCTGCTACCTCTGTAGTGAAATCCTCCTCCTCCAGTTTCTAGCCATCTATCAAGACCCTATGCTTCTTCACCATACCCCCTTCTCTCATATGCATTTCTTTCCTTACAATAGTCTTCCTCTTCTTGCTAAAAAAATAATCAGAAGGAGGGATATCATCTCTGGAAATAGGGGTGAGGTCACCAACATATATATCTCCCATTTGTGGGAGTCCAAAGGTGGACTGTAAAGGAGTTAAGGAAGTTATGGGACTTCCTAGCTCTATAGACCTTGTTTCTCCCATAGCCTCAGGTATAATGATATCAACAGTAGGTGATGAAGGAGGAGTAGACTTACTGGACTCGGGAGGTGTCCTGGACCTCCTCTCTGCTTCCATCTCTAGATTTTCTATTTGTAAGGCCTCTTCATTTTGTGATGATCCTTCAGTCTCCTAAGGAAATTTTTCAGGATTGACTTTATCTTGTGTTTCTTGTCCGAAACCTAGATGATTATCTTCTTGTTCTTGAGGAGGGGTAATTGCTTCACCTTGAAGCACTTTGGGCAGTCTGCTCCGTCTGTGTTTCTGGAAGTTCTGAAAACTAGCTTGCAAGTCGGACGACAGTGTCTATACTCTTTCTAACACCTCCTCATAGGTCTTATTCCCTTTGAACAAGTCGTCACAAGGGGACTTCTCATGTTCATAAGCCTTCATGTTACAGTGGGCCATGTGTTTTCCCACCAACTGGTAAGGATCGTGCTTCATGTGCTCGAGGTTTACCAATTTGACCTCCTCTAGTGTTGCCGCTTCAACTTTGGAATGACCTAAGTTGAGCAATGAAAATTTTCGAATCTGAAGGGAAAAACTGGCCAAAATTTCTTTTGAGCCGCTTTTAGTTCTATCCCAATTCCACCTGCTACTATTTGATGAGCCACCTCCCCGTACACCAGTTTGTCAGGGAGGAATTTCGGTAGGGCATGTGGGGGGATTGAACACCTGAAAACTCTAATGTATGAAAAATTCTCCTCTATGAACCAGTTAGCAACTTCCCTGAGGTTTCCTGTGATAGAATCTGAGATGCGGGGAGGCACACAACCATACAACATATGATGTAGTGGTATCACCATGAAATGACAAATTTCATTGAATGAATCCTTGGCATTTTCTTCCCAAAGTTTAGAATGATATTCATGAATTGGCTCTAGGTAAGTAGGATTCCAACTCCAATTCATTAAAGGGAATGGAGTTGAGAAGCATATAGCATCCATGATGTATGCCGACATATAAAAGGCTATTGGTCGGCCTTTTGATCTTGCAGTCTGATAGTCCATGACCTCCTTTGCCATGTTATCAGATAAAATCTTATCCCAATTAAAGTTGTAACCTTCTGTTGCCTCATGCAAAAGAGGTACCCACTCTGTAGGGAAATGGGTGGGACTTTTCTTACCGAAAATTCTACATAACATCATCGCCACATAAATCATATACTCATTCATTGAGGCTGTGGCATAAGTAGCATGGGTGTCAGCCCTGAATTTTCCCTAGTTTCTCCACCAGTCTTTGATTATGTCAGGATAGGTTTGGTCTTCCTCCAAACATTCTTTTCTTTGAAAATTACTCACAAATTCTTGATTATAAACATACTTGGGACTAGGGGATAATTTATACATTACTTGTACATGTTCTGGTCTGAAAGAGCCAATGATAACCCCTCGGCTGTCCAGAATGCTCCTCGTCTGTACGTTAGTTCACTCTAAGGCCCAATTGATCATGTCAATATAAGTCGTAAGTCGTGGCCGTGTAGCTACTTTGTGGAGCTCGGGCTCCGCTATATCGCGAAGCTTGCTGTCGATGTCACGAGGGAAGTTTTTAACATAATCCAGAGTCTCGAAAATCTGTCTCCAGGATTTTATGGAATCGATGGCATGTGGTGTTGTATCAGATATAACGTCTCTGTCTGGACTCGAGCCTTCTGCAATCTTATCATTTTTCTTGGGTGTCTTCTTAGGTGCCATGATACCTGTATTGGATCAAAAACATGTTTACAGAGAAAGTGCGTATAAAACCAGGTAAATGTGACATGTAACAGATGTAAAGGATAGCTATGAAGTTCAAACATAAGACTTTCTTAACCTTCACTTTCGCATTAAATTAATGCTTTTTAATGGAAAGATATTCCTAGAGATACGCTTTCATGTCGAAAAATATCTTCATTTATCTGTTATTAATGTCGTTGTATATCGGGGATTTTGAAACTGAAGTTTCAAAAATCACTGTCTTCTTCAATTCCCGAAATGCGAAAGGCGGTTTAATTATTTCTAATCTTGTTTTAGAAACGAATTTACTTAAAACTTAAAACCTGTTTAGAGAAAACGCAATTTCACGTTTCGGGACTTCGGGGATCCTATTGTCAAGGGATAAGTCACAAGCAATCCCCGAGTCACGAAATCACGATGATATTAGTGAGGCGCTAATACACGTATTAGGGCTTTAATTAAAACAAGTCAATAATTAATTATCCTTTTAACTTTTTCGGAAAAGTGAGGATCGGGAGTTTGACTGTTGAGAGTTCGAAAGTGTTTCATTAGAAGGAAAAATCTGAATCGTGAAAGATTAAGGGAATGATAATCATGTTTAGGAACTTAATTAATTTCGGGTTTAAAGAGAGATTTTTGGAAAGCGACGGAAAAGGTGACCTTTATTTCTTTCCCCTTTAAAAAACTTTTTTTAATAAGCTAAGCCTTTTCGAGATTTTGACATCGAGAAAATAAGATGGTTGAAGATTACACTTCGAGAAAAACCGAATCTCCAAAACCCGAAAAGGAACGGAAGGCTCAGATTTCCCCTTTTTGGACTAAGGGCGGCTCCACGACTTAAGAAAAGATGAAGCTTTAGTTTCCAAAGATAGGAAAAATTAAACTTCGTGTCAACATTAGGCTCCATCTAGGGATCTCGTCTCCTTGTGGGACGAAAAGAACACGTAGACCAAGTGCCTTCATTGGGTAATGGGGTCAAAGACTTGGCTCTGTGAGACAAATAATGAGAAAGACCAAATAAAATCAGGGTCTCAACATTAACCTTGAAAACTCTTCAAAAACAAAAATTTCTGACTATCCTGAGCTAGGTTTTCAATAGATTTCTTATCTTGAAACTGACCTCAAATCTGTGTAAGATAATCAAAACCAAATTAACCATCTTATCAAGCTTCGCGTGATTCTATTTGCATCAAGGTAAGTATTTACACTGTGTCTGGTAAAGAGATCTTAGAAGCCTATGATAAAATCCAGCTGAAAGAAGAGAAATTGCCAGAGTATCTTTTAACTCACATATAACAGCTTTCATCAGATGTGAGGATATTTATTCACTGCCAGCAAGCCTGTTCAATACCCCAATGAAGTTATCCGACTTCCCACATTGAATTTCCTTTCACCACTTCATTTTTTGCAAGAATTTAAATGCTGAAATGAGGGCAATCAATAAGCATGAATTTTCTTTCTTCATCTCTTTGAACTAGATGGGGGCAATCAATATTGAATTTCCTTTCACCATCTGTCTATAATCAATAGTTTATATATTTTTTGAAGTGGGGGCAATCAATGAGTACGCAATACATTCAGGAAGGTATCTATTTGAAAAGAATCAAAGTCTGTTAACTCATTTAAATCGCTTTGGGTCAATCTTCTTACTTGCCTTCAAAAAATCAAGGGCTTCAGAGAACTTCTTAATGGAAACTTTTTGACCTTTAGTCTAGGGAACTTCCTTGAGCCAAACCGATCAACTATTCCTGTTAGGATAACTAATAAGGTTAGGATTAATCTAGACATGTTTATGATCCAGCCAAAGTCAAAGAACTAAAAACACAACCCACTCTCTTTCTTGAAAGTTTGTTTGAGATTTTTCATGACCAATGCGAGACTCCTCTGTTCTCAGGAAACTTCACAATCAGACGGGAAAAAGGCTTTACTGTGGCCAAGGAGGGGGTTAAAGGGGTTTAGAAAAAAGGTTGTACATATGGTTGTTCTTAGAGATTTTC